>WYDI02017140.1:9031-19235 GCA_009867235.2 Psittacus erithacus
CCCTACAGGCCCTTGTCCAAAGCCCCTCTCCAGGTTTCCTGCAGCCCCTTTAGGCACTGGAGCTGCTCTAAGGTCTCTGCTCAGATTCCCTTGGATAAGAATTTGAAATAAATCTGCAACAGTTAACACCTTGGGTTAATGTAAAAGGCTACAGTTTCCTCTCAAAAGACTTTAAAAGGATTTATTTGATCAATGGGAAATAAACAGGGAAGTCCTTTTTTTCTTGGATTTGCTATCTACTTAATTCCACTTGCAACCCCAAGTTACTCAAGTAACTTACATGAATTTTGTTACCACAAAATGTATTTTATGAAGTACCTACAAAAAAGGTTAATTTGGGTTTCTCTGAGAGTTTCAGTCATGGCTGTTCCCTGGCATTCTAGAGAAGGCTGGCAATGCATGGGAGAGCCTATGAGCCAAAGGACATACCTGCACAAACACCACAGAGCAAATCCCAAGCCACAGTAAGGGTCAAGACAGATGGCAATCTGACGTGAAGGGTACAGCTCACACTGTAGCTTTATAGAGCGACATAAGGCACTTGTAGCTGCATGTGACATCTGCAGGAGGAAAAGAGGTGCTCTCAGGCGCTTTAAACCAAAAAGGGTATCACATGAAATACAGAAATGTTTGCTGTAGAAGACATGGCAACATGCAGTGGTTTGGGGGGTTTTTTAAGCACCTTGAAAACACAGGAAAGGGATATAAGCCCAAAAGTTCACAGCTACTTTTCACGCTAGTGGCCAATGACATCTGTCATGACACTGGATGATGCTAAACAACATCCCACATCTCTGCTATAAACTGCAAAAGAAAACATTCACGAACTTTATGACAGACACACTCCATCGGTCCCCTTGGTGATTCCTTACACAGGGCCAGTAAAGGCTGAATGCCTCCAAAAAGTGCATCAAGAAATGTTGATGTCATGCACCTGAACACTAGGATGCTTCACTTCCATATTTGTATTTCTTCTCTGTCAGGAGGAATGAATGCAGACTATACCTGCATATAAGGAAATGAAGTAGAATAATCTCTCTCGTTACTCTACCTTTACTCCTGCTAATATACCAGTAGTAGACACACTGAAGTCCAAGTATGCCAACATATCTGGAGATGTAGGTCTGAAAATACCAGCCAGCTTCTTTTTAGGCATATCATCTATTTAAAACACAGAAAAAGAAGAGTACCATAGTATTATTTTGTAAAATACAGGACAAAAATGTATCTTTACAGCATTACCACCAGATGCTTGCTATGGTTTCTGGACAGCTATATTAGACACATCCATTCAGTTAGGAAGTTACGGTTTAACAAAAGAAAGAAATCAGTCTTCAAACTGGATTTTGGCAAACATTCTGTACCTGTATCCAAAATAGTGGGCCACGTCTTAATATCTACAGCTGCTGCAGCTTCCTTGGACTTCAGCAGCTTCATTATCGCTTGTGTGGTCAGTATACAGGCAGACTTACTGACCTGTAAAAGACACAGCATCAAAACCACGTATAAAACTAATGAATGAATGCTCAAGTAATTTCACATCCATCCAGATGAGAGAACCAGTAAGGTGAATAGATGAAAAATCCCCATTGGAAATGAAGCAAAATCACAATCACAACAACAGACAGAACATTTTAAATGAGTTGTAAAAAAAGGTATTTACTAAGTCAGCCACAGGTGTACTGATTCTTTCTTTTCCTGCCTTATTTTCTATGGACTGTGGCAAAGCAATTTATAAGGCTGCATCGACCATCCCGTACCTACCAAAAGCACTAGGAGGGGAATGTCTTATACATACCTCTACAATCATTTTGACAGTGGGCAGAGTGGTAGCAAGGTTCTGTGGATGAGGTGGGCGAACGGTGATAGGTATACAGCCAGCATATAAGCAGCCATAGAAAGTTGCTATTAAGTCTACTCCTGTAAAGGATATTTGTAAAATTGAAGCCATTTTTATGAGAACAAAAGGCCAAACTCCTTCTCCAAAATCCAAACACACCCAGTTTCTTTCACTAAGATGTAAGGATTTGTCACAAAGGTCTCTTCAAATCAACAGGGTGTTCTTAGCCATGCCCCAGTCTATAAGGTTAAAAGATTTTGCATTTGAGAGTTAGCAAAAATGATTCAAACCCTACAAACTTTAAATCTGTAGGGATATGTTTTCATGGACAGGAAGGATAAGATAAAGTATTGTGGGTTATGAGAATGACATTGGTTTTTCACAGTTATCACTCTGGAATATGCACTCATCCTGTTTTTATGAGGTAATACTCTTTTTTCCTAAGGTGCACTCATAAATACATATTAATAATACAAGTTTGAGGTCCAGATTTCACTTCTAGAGACAACCACTCAGGAAAGCTAGGGTGTCCATACACCTAGATCTCTCATCTAGCTTCTAATGGATGTATGTGCAGTTTTATTCCATTCTCTGAGGTTGAAATGTTTGGTAAACGTAGAAGAAGCAACTTAGCAATAAAAGGACAAAAAGTCTCTTCCTTGCAACACTAAGTCACTGCCATATAGCCCTGTACTAAATGGGTGTCTCAGTGCTCCATCCGGGCAAGACTCATTTCTTTCCTTGTGATGTCTGACTTTGACTTTTGCTGTCTGCATTCCCTTACCTGGAGGATAAACCAGGGCCACGTGGTCACCTACATTCAGTCGTCCTTTCTCCAGCAGTGCGACTGCCACCCTTTCTGCTCTCTTGTGTAGCTGTATGCATGATGCGCTGCTGGCTACAGTGCCCTGCACAGAAAAGGCGCAACATCAGGAAACTTTACTCACTTTCAAACTGTTCTCCACAAAGTACATGCTGCAGATGTAATATTTCACTGTCCTTAGTTTAACAGTATGCTTTTAAAGACTCTGTCTAGATGTTTTGGAAACCAAGCTGCTGGTAACATGAACTTTTAGAACACTACTGAATGCTACACATGTTATTTTGAACAGTGAATCAGCTTCTGAATGTATTTGGTATCACAAAAAGAGTATCTTACAAATACTTGAAATGTCCAAGGGAAACAGTAGTAACAAACTGCATTAGCAGCGACAGAAGCACTGCATCAGCTCTACCTCACCATGCACAGCCACACCTCCAGCTGCTTTTGCAATCAGCAGTCTCAAAAGTGCAGAGGGAACTCTGCTGATGTCTTCGATATGGACATTGTTTTGAAGGGTGAGAGAAGCAACTTGAGCTGTGGTTGCTTTGCACTGTCACTTCTGCTTCAGTGCTTTGACTAAAAGTGTATTTACCCCAACTACGCATCTGGAAAGATGTGTCTGGAGAACAGAATATTCTGAGAGAAGAATAAACCAATTCTGGGTCTTTTAGCAATACTGAGGCCGTTTCTTCTGCTAAAGCAGCCCCATGAGAAAAAGCAGAACTTTCAACCACGTCTTAAACCATCTTGTCTGTCTAAATGAGACCCCCAAAGGCAAATCCTTTACTTCCTAAGGACCTTCTGAAAGCACATTCCCTATCTCACATGTCTGCAGTACAGCACAGCACAAGGTAGACCCAGTTTGTCGCTGGGCTGTTACTGTCACTGGAAGGGTAGATGCTGAGTAAAGGCTCAAACAAAAACCAACTGACCAGCTTTCCCCTCCTTTCTTTCCAGAAGGCAATAAGGAAAATGCCAGAATAGCAGTAGAAGAATCTAAAAGATTTGAGTTTTCTCAATAACACAGCAGTATTCCTTAAATACTGAGGCACATACACAAGTGCAGGTTGTTTCAGACCCCTTTACAAAGTGTTGGATGCACAAGGCACGGGAATTCTCCACAACTACCAACAATCACATGCACAGCAGAGTGGCTATGAGTAAATATGAGTATTCAGCTGAGAAACACGACTGTTGCCTTGTGCTATATCATAAGGGCTCATACAGACCTCGAGTAAAGGCCCAGCTCTGACTTCCACCTACCCTTGTGCTCAGGGATGAAGACAGAATTGTGGCTTCCATTAACAGGACAAAAGTTGTGTTGCAGCAGGAAATACAGTTACTGCAATGTTTTAAGCTAGGCAGAATCCATACTGAAATTCCAGAGGTGGAAAAATTCTGCTGCTTTTTAACTATAGCAATTTTTTGTCTGCTTCATCAAAATAACCTGAAGCACTTTAAAGAATTCTCATTGGAATTTTCTTAGAATCCAAACAATCTTTTGCTGATCTCCATCTCCAAGTATGACCTAAAGCGCATCTCACCTTGGAATTCAACAAAAGGAAGAGGGGATGATCTGGAGTTGTCTGAGCTCGCCACTGAAGAACATCTGCTAAATACAGGAACTGAAAGAGGAAAAAAGGAGATACTGATGCACTCAAAAAGCACCATGCTTAGTTTCAGTGGGATACCACAGCTGCTCTTGTTTCATTTTGAATAAGCCAATTCAAATATTTAGTAACATCAGCACATGGTACCTTTCTTGCCTGGTCGTTATCCTCCAACTGGGTAACATCTCTCCCTGAGGCTTGTGCAATTCTCTTTCCAGCAACAAGGTTTCCTACTATCATTGAAGCAGGACCAACATCTGTATTTTTAAAAACAGTGCAAAATGAGGAAAAAGAAGTGTCAGGAACATGTAATAATCTGTAACTCAGCCTGCAGAATACGATACGTGTAACATGGAACTGAAAAGATGAAATCCTAAACCCAAGGATCATATTGCATAGAAAAAGAAGAGGACAGTACACTAAAAATGACTCTATTATCAGTATGGTACATTAAAAATCACTCTGTTACTGATTCAGCAAACTGAGGTCTGTCCGTACTTGAGTTTTATTACACAAGTTAGTACCCTTTGCAAGATGGCAGGTACAGGAGCTATTTATAACATAGCTACAGAAGCATGAAATGGATTTGTGCTGGATGACCTTGCATTCAGATGGGAATCGGGGCAGACTATAATGTAATGAATGCCCTCTCTGAGGTCTGGCACGCCCTGACAACACCGCAAGCTCTGCCAAGTTAGGCAGCTTAAAGCCATCCAACATGCACAGCCCTGAGCTGCCTCTAGATCCCTCTCCATGCATCCCCCTAGAGACAGACAGAGAACGAGGGACCACGCTCCTTTCCTCACCTGGTTGTTTCTGCCGAGGCTTAGGCAGGTTAGTGACGCAAGTGTGTGGACACATCAAGACATTACAAGGGTGCAGAGCACCCTCTAAAAAGCGTTGCTTGGTTTCTGAAATATGAATTCCTCCAAGTGGAGCCTTTGGCAAAGTGTTGGCTGGCACCAAGGCAAGACAGTAGACGCCCACTTGGTGAATGCTATCAACTGCCTTGATAGAAAGAAAGAAAGATTCCACGTTATGAACTGGGATGTAGTTATAGCAAGAATTTGAATTCAAGTCATTTAATAACATTAAGGTTTTTACTTGCACCACAGTTTGCAAATAAAGGGTCCAATTCTGCACTCACTGAACTCATAGAAGTTGTGCCATGACTTCAATGGGAGCAGGAGCAGACCCAGGACTTTGCTTGTGCACTCTATCAAGGGGATGCCACCTGCACATCAGGGATTAGGAAAGTCTCTTAAAAGTGGGCAAAAAGTGCAGAGTTTTTAAAAAGCCAAAATGATACCATATCAAATTTAGCACGTATGGCACAATCACAGAAGCGCAGTAGAACATAAACCCACAAAAACAGGGAGGGAAACATCTCGCTGCCTAAAACATCGGTGTCTGGTTTAGCTGTGACACTTCTAAAAAGAGAAATAAAACATTTCCTCCCATGAAAAGCAGCTTTTCTATTACCAGATACTCCCTCTAGAAAGATTAGAGCCAAAATTAGAAACCAGCGTTACACAGCTGTCTTAGTCTTAAGAGAAATCCTCCCTTAAGATGTTCTCTCTAGCCTTCCTTTAGTTGTCCCTTTACCAGTGTCTTCTTCCAGAACTGCTCTCTCACTTTTTCCTTTATTAGAACCCATGGATTAATTCCCAAATCCTCAAATGCAATTCCCTCAACTCCCCTCTTAGCCTCCCCACGGAAACACAATAAAGTTACCAAGGGAAAAGAATTTTTAATGCTTACTGTTGGAGATCTAGAACAAGGATGTTAGTGACATAACAGGGTTTCAGAGTCTGTTTTGATACCTGGCAGTAAGTGTGTACTTAAACATTTTCAGGCTTAACTCTCCAGCCAGTATGAAATCAGCAGAGATATGGAGAATTTAAGCAAAGAAAAACTATCATCCCAGTAGTATGAAGTTCAAAACCATGCTGAAATAAAGTCTGGTGACTATTAACCCTCGAATCTGAAGTCAGCTTATCTCAGCTCTCTGTAGTTACACTGATAGGCTTTCCGTGTGGAAAAAAAGGTGCTCTTAATATTCTCATTTCATACATCAGCCTTATTCACTGGTAAAGAGAGAAAGGACAGACTGACTACCTGTAGCACCCTGCTCATCCACTGGAAACTATCCTCCTCTGACGCGTCAGGGCGCTGCTCTGCCACAAGCACTATTCGATCATCATGCAAAACGGTGACAGAGAACACTGCTATCCTAAAACACAAAGGACAGAAGAATGATAGGATGCAACATCTGATGAACACAGCAGGGGTTATTAGAATGTGGAAACAACCGCAGCCTTTAATGGTCCTGTTTCACCACACACAGGCATTAGTTATGCCCGATCATCACAAAATCACACACAAATTGAGAGCAAATGTGGGTTCGTTATTCCTGTTGGGGGTCAAGAGAATTTGCAGTCACCAAATAGCACATGTTTAACACAGGCAGGTTCCATATGCGCAGGGGCTGTATAAACCTTCCCTGTGTAACTCCCATCATGCATGCTGAACTTGCTGTACCTATATTTGATGTCCTTTCTGAAAGACAGCTATGCCAAATTACTGACCAGCACATCCAGCAATGCTTGCACTGAAAGATACTTCTGCCCATCTGTGAATTACATTAGTTTTAGGCTTGCATCCTCCAGGATAAAATATTAACAATGCCTCAACCATGTATGTGCCATTAGTTTTATGAAAGGTGAATTGCAAAAGTGATGCAAAGATAAGGAGAGCTCAGCTTTCATAGAATGGTTGGGTTGGAAGGGAGCTTTAAAGCTCATCAAGTCCAACCCTGCCCCTGCAATGAGCAGGGAGATCAGGTTGCCCAAACCCCCATCCAACCTGACCATGACTGTTTCCAGAGCTACAGCATCAACCCCTGTGTAACCTGCCCCACTGCTTCACCACCCTCACTGTAAAAATTTTATTCTTTGTATCTAGTCTAAATCTCCCCTCTCCTAGTTTAACACCATGAACCCTTGTTCTATTGCTACAGGATGCATTAAAAAGTCTGTCACTGTCTTTCTTATAAGTCCCCTCTAGGTAAGGCCAAAATAATGTCTCCCCTTCAGGAGCCTTCTCTTGTCAAGGCTGAACCAGCCCAGCTCTCTCAGCCTGGCTCCAGAGCAGAGCTGCTCCAGCTCTCACAGCATCTCCATTGCCTCCTCTGCACTCGCTCCAACAGCTCCACTTCCCTCTTGTGCTGCTGCCCCAGAGCTGGATCAGGACTGCAGGGGGGGTCTCCCCAGAGCGCAGCAGAGGGGCAGGATCCCCTCCCTGAGCTGCTGCTCACGCTCTGGGGGTGCAGCCCAGCACACGGTGGGTTCTGGGCTCAAGCGCGCACTGAAGCCGGGTCATGGGGAGCTTCTCATCGACCAGCCCCACCCCCGGTCCTTCTCCTCAGGGCTGCTCTCAATCCTGTATTAATACCGGGGGTTGCCCCAATTCAGGTGCAGGATGTTGCCCTTGCCCTTGTTGAACCTCATGAGATTCACACTGTCCCACTTCCTGAGCTTGTCCAGGTGCCCCTGGATGGTGTCACATCCCTCAGGTCAACCATTCAGCTTGATGTCACCTGCAAACGTGTTGAGGGAGCACTTAATCCTGCTGTCTGTGTTGTTGCTGAAGATATTAAACAGTACTGGTCCCAGTATGGACCCCTGAGGACACCACTTGTCACTAATCTCCATGCAGACATTGAGCCACTGAAGAGCAATAATGTTGGTGATACAACACATACTATCTTTGAGGTCCTTCAGCACCCTCAACACTTAAAGAGTTTATTCTTTAGAACATGCTGCAAAGTTCCTCCCTAGGCCAGTCAGTATGGAAGGCTCAAGTGGCCAAAGGGGAGCTGTGATTTACATTCAGCATACAACCACCATTTGACTGTCTTAAAAGAAGCTTTGAAAGAGGTTTTAAACAGACACTTAATGATCTGTGTTTAATACTAAGTGGAATTAATTTCAAATCTATTATACGTGAAGCACTGTATATATTGTATGTACACATTGAGGCTGTCAATATTTATCTGCCAAGCTAGGAGGGACAGCCAAGTTCTTCTGTGGCATATCACAACCCAGGGCCATCTTTCCTACAAAATACACATGTGAAAATGCACATGCAGAGCTCCTGCGTACACTGTGTTACTTGTTAATCATTTACAGGTGAAAAAAGCAACAACAAAGTCCAATGAGCAGTGGTGAAGGTTTTAATCCACTTACCTCCCCCGATAGACAAACTTCATGGGTTCGACAGCCAGTGCTGTGGCTACCACATCATCTGCATTGTGCCTGCGGCCACTAACTGTCATTAGGCCATCCAATTTTCCTACCACAAACACCAGATAGTCCTGAAAAGAAGACAGGGTTACAAACAGAGGGGGAAAACCTCCAGGCTCTGAGTGACACATGCTTGGCTATAGCAAAAAATCATTCTCAAGATCTCAAGGTCACTGCCCTGACACAGAATGCTGCTGAATTCAGGGGCATCACTTAAGAGCTGGGAGTCACGACAAAGCAGAGCCCCAGATGGCTGAGTCACACTTACAGGGCCCACAAAGCCAAGCAATCCTGTCCTTGTGAAGGGCTG
The DNA here is from genome assembly GCA_009867235.2 of Psittacus erithacus. Lineage (NCBI taxonomy): Eukaryota > Metazoa > Chordata > Aves > Psittaciformes > Psittacidae > Psittacus > Psittacus erithacus. Next base: position 17,919 of record WYDI02017140.1, read on the forward strand.
GTCTGAAACAGGCACTCCGGCTGCCGTCACTGGGATGGCCTGAAAGAACACGGATGTATTGAGACACTCATAGTCCTGGTAAGAAAACTGAAGCTAAAATGCTTTCTGCTTCCATTTCATTGCAGCTCTACACTCAGTTGAGAAATTACCCAATGACAACAGTTACTGTCATGACAAGTACCAACACCACATAGGTTTTTGGATAATGAAGAGCACACCTATTCTGAACTCTGTGCTAGAATTCTTTATCTTTCTCTCAGCCATTCAGCCTTCGTAACAAGAGCTCACACTGCTTTTTAAACTGGCATTTATAGTATACACTGAGACAGCACTTAATCAGGAAGTCCTTCTGTTGCTTCTGAGGTATGTACCCATGCACATCACTTCAATTGCAACAAACAGTATGCTATCAGAACCTTGAGAAAGTTCATTTTGCTGCAGTGATGGGGCTGCCTACAGCAGAGAACCAGAGCAAAGCATGAATCTCATCAGGTGGTTTCCTTGCCTTCCTCCCACCCCCCCGCTCTTCCATTCCACCAGGTCTCTTGCTGTCTCTCACTAGCACAGTGCTGAAAGCTAAAGCTGTTTGAAGGGTTGAGGCTTGGCAAGCTGACAGAGAGAGCTTTTTTGTAAGAGAGGATGATGGTGAGGATTACTTTCATCTCTCTGGTAGAACTCCATATGTCAGCTGAGTTTTCCAACTGCTGTCCAGTGCAACACTGTGTGTGTGCAACTCTCAAAGGACTTTCACTCCTTTCTTGCCAGAAAAGGGAAAAGATGAAATTGGGATACCACTGTGAGGAAAATCTGGCTAGAAAGACTGCTTTTGCTGTGATGAACTACAAGATTCAAGACTGATAGGCTATCATCCTCACTGTATCTTCATCCATGTATCTAGGAACCTAATTTCATATATCCAACAGCAAACTGCTTAGTGTTCTAAGCACTACATCAAACCAACACTAAAGTTCATTTTGAGAAGCACACACAGTTTGCAATACAAAAAGGAAGCTTTTCTAAATGCATTTTGATTGCATGAAGCAGCTTGCATTTGCAACTTCTGACTTCACGTCCCAAGCTGTGCACCAACAGCCTTGAAATGTCTTCAGGTAACTTTATACAAGGCTGATGGGTTAATACAGAACTAAGATCAATTTAAATGGTAACACAGGCACAACACTGGACTGCAGAATATAGAGGCAGCTCATTGACTGCTCATTGTACTTTGTATTTTTGGTTATAATCACAGAATCCCAGACTGGTTTGGGTTGGAAGGGACCTTAAAGCTCATCCAGCTCCAACCCCTGCCACGGGCAG
>WYDI02017142.1:0-37460 GCA_009867235.2 Psittacus erithacus
GGAGAAGGCTGGAACACGGAGAAGGCTGGAACACGGAGAAGGCTGGAACACGGAGAAGGCTGGAACACAGAGAAGGCTGGAACATGCAGAAGGCTGGAACACGGAGAAGGCTGGAACACGGAGAAGGCTGGAACACGGAGAAGGCTGGAACATGGACAAGGCTGGAACATTCAGAAGGGTGGAACATGGAGAGGGCTGGAACACTGAATTAGCACCTTCCAGTTGCTGTCCTGGAGGTGGGTCCTTTCCAAGGGCTGTCTGAATGGCTCCCAAAGTGATGGAGCTCAAGTACCACACCTCCTCCAGAACAAGCCCTACATCAGGCCTTCTCTTCCCAAGGGATTTCCTGCTGGCAGGGCAGGAAGATGAGCGCCTCTTCTCCTGCCCAACCTCCTTCCTAAGTGCTGGCTCTTCATTTGAAGGCCAAACTGGGAAGCTCTTCCTTTGGGAGCAGTTTGTGCTGCATAAGCAAGAAGAGTTCATTCATTCCTGGTGACTTAAGGCATCAAAGCTGCTGTGGGATGGGGGAAACCTCTCCCAATGGCTGCAGTGATGTCCCCCTGAGGTCATTTTAAACATGGAGCAACCCCAAAGGTTGGGACACAAGGCTGGAAACATCAGTGTTGGCCTTAAACCCTGCTCCAACCATGCTTCCCAACATCCCAGCATGGTCAGATACCCTCCAAAGGGGGATGCTGCAGAGCTGGATGATGCTGGGACAAGCAGAAGATCCTATGGTCCTGCTGGGATAAGGTGGAGCCTGCTGGGCCCACTCACCTCCTCTAACCAAGGAGAGCTGCCTTCTGCACATGGCAATGGGAATATCAGGAATGGTGCCTGAAACTGGGACAATTAAAAGGAATCTCAGCCAAGAGCAATCCAATGGTGATCCCTGGGCTCTGAGCCTGCCCTCACTGGCCTGGTGGTGGCACTACAGAAGCATTTTCTCCTCCAACAGCTCCTCCGGCAGCTGCCAAGTGGGATTTTCCCTCTCATCCAGACAACTGGTTCCCAGAATCCTTCCAGGAATTCCTCCGGCTCCTGGGAAACTGGGATTGCAGCACCACCAGGCTGAGAATGAGAGAGCATCCCAAGAGCTGTGAGGACTCACAGCATTCCCAAAGGGGTTTGGGATGCTCACAGCCAGTAAATATGGTCCAAGCATCTGTCTTTGGTGATGCTCCTGAACGTGATGATGTCCTCGGTACCACAGAGGACTTGGATTAAAAGGATGGGAATGGTACAAGATCAGGAGATGTTTAAGCTCCAAAGGGGATCTCAGAAGGTGAATGGAGCTCAAATTGTGGCCAGGATGTTCCCAATCCCTTGAGGAATAATCCCAGTGTCTGCAGCCAGCGTTGAGCCTGGGGAATGGCTGGTATCCCAAAAAAGTGAGCTAATGGAATGCTTAAGGTGTCAATAGGGACTTGGAAGGTTGTTCTACCTCCAGTAGCTGTCACATTTACATCCAATTGTGGTGTCCACAGTGAGAAACTGGAAATGATCAGAGAGCTGGGAAGGAGGATTGGAAGAGTGGAGAAAATTCCCGAGAGTCAGAGATTCTTATGGAGAACAAGGATTTGGAAATAGAGGAGCTTTTAGTATAACCATGTTATGTGAAGAGGAGATGGAGCTGCTGCGTTCAGACCAGGAATGCTCAGGAAAAGAGGACATTTAGAAACAGGAAACAGCAGATTTACATTTTTCTATCAGAAAAATGGGAGACTGAGATGGGATCCTGGGAAGTTCTTCCCTTTGAAGGTGGTGGGACACTGGAATGGGCTGAACGGAGAAGGTTTGGAAGCCCCATCCCTGGCAGTGCTCAAGGCCAGGTTGGAGCAAGCTGCTCTAGTGGAAGGTGCCCCTGCCCGTGGCAAGGGGCAGGACCCGGATAAGCTTTAAGGTCCCTTCCAACCCAACCCATTCCATGATTCCCTGATGCAGGACTCCATGGTTCCTACCTGCTTCCTTCCTCGCGCGTCCTCTGCCTTTCGTCTGGGCGATGACGATTTCCGTCTCCTCTTGGGTCATTTCCGAGATCTTCTGCAGGAAAAGCTTTTCCAGAGCTTCTGCCATTAAGACTATGTCATCCCCTGGCTGGAGAGAAACACACAGGAGACATCAGGCATAATTCCAGAGGGAGGGCTTTGTATTCCCACCCTCCTTAGTGTTACTCTTCCCGTTATGCCCATTATGCAGCAGGATAACGGCCCCAGTGCGGAATACATGGACAACTCCTCACCCTAAAGCCCTTTTAGAAGTAGAACCAGATGATGGGCAGGGCCAGCACCAAGATGAGCTGGAGAACAACGAACCCAAGGTGTTACCTGCCTGTGGCAAAGGCTGTTTTCCAAGTGAAGGGAAAAAGAGGGAGAAGTGGAAGAAGAAAGAGCGGGATTCATGCCGGATGGTTGTTTCCACCACACCAGATTGCCCTCACTTGGTGGGTCTCATGGAAAAGCTGTCTCCATAGAGCATCAGGAGTTAAGAAGAGCTTAGAAAGGGATTTGCAAGGGAACTTCTTCCCTAAAAAAAGGAGGTTTTCCATGACCATTGTGAGACATCACTTATGGCTGAAGAGGTGTGGAAGCAGAGGATGGTGCTAAGAGGTCCTTAAAGACGTGGAGGAGAAGAATGCATTTGTGGAGGACACCCAATGATCTGCCCAGGGGCACCCTGCAGCCAGGCAGGGTGAGAAGAGTGAGGAGAGAAGGCCTGGAACAACAGACCAAGAGTCTGGATTGATGTGAAGATAATAAACCCATGGCCAACGCTGCCATGACAACACCAAGAGAATCATGGAATGGTTTGGGCTGGAAGGGACCTTCAAGCTCAACCAGTTACAACCAAGGGGCAGGAACACCTTTTGCTGGACCAGGCTGCTCCAAGCTCCATCCAGCTCCAGCTCTGCTGTCAACATAAGGATGGTTAAAACCATTGGCTGATGGGCTGAAGCCCCCATGATGCCCTCAGAGATGTTTCTTCAGCTTAGATGCTTTTGTGCTCTCCAGCCTGGAGGAAATGGGTGAAGATCAGGGGGGACCAGGGTAAAGCTGACAGTGGAAACACCACGGTGGGAGAAGACTTGGAGGTGTTTGAGTCATCTGAAGCCTTTAAGAACCTCCCCTTGTTGGGAGTTGCATCATCTTGGCTCAAAGCCGATGGGCCAAGGGCCAAGGAGATGGCTCTGAAGGCCTCAAACTGCAAGTGTTTGTTTGGAACTGACTGCAAAGGTCTTGTGCAAGAGGAGGAGGAGAACAGGGTCAATGCACGCGAGGGTGAAGCAATGGGGCTGGAGAGGAACATGAGGAATCAAACAGGAACCGAAACCCTTAGACAAGGGGTGGATGGTTGGAGGGCTCAGGAAGGAAAAGGCTTCCAGTGACTTCCAGGACCCTTCCTTAGTGCTCATGGTCCCTGTGGAGCAAGTGTGTTGTGCTCCACGCAGCCTGGTACCACCCTATGAACCTCCTCCGGCTCCCCAAGCTCCACCATCACGCTCCCAGAGGCCACTGTCCTATCAACTACCATGGATGGAGAAGCCCTGGGATGCTCCTCATCCATCCCAAGAGCTCTTCCTGTGCCCCAGGAGGTTGCACAACTGTTCATGGGATGGATTTCAAGCTGTTCCTCACTGTCTGGAAGAGAATTCGCTCCACTGAAGACAGGGCTGGGCACAACCCATGTGCTCCTCCATCCAGCCCTGGCTTTTCCCTGGAAGACTTCAGAGTTCCAAAGCAGCCTTAAGGTGGTTTCTTCATGAAGAACCTACTGCTCAAGAGCTTGTCTGACACCATCTGGAGCTTTGCTCAAGTCAGATCCCAAGCAAACCATAAAATCTTCCTTTTAAGAAGAAGAAAAGGGAAAGAAACAATTCCTGGACTCGTAATTCCAGCTGGGAAGACTGTTGGGATCAGCAGCCCTGCCTAAGCTCCCATGGGTTTAATCCTAACGAAGCTGACCTTGGTGGTGGTTCCTTTAAAGACCCATTCCAATTCCAAGCAGCACCATGTCCGCTTCCCCCCGGCTCTATGGAGGAGGCGGCCAATTCCCATTGGGAAAAGGCAGATTTGGGAACTTTGTACCTTATTGTAGATGTAGCAGTTTGTAAACATGGTGTTAAAATCCTGGATACATTCTTGAGCATTCCAGTAGTAGTTGTTCTCCAAGCGCTTCTTTATTGTTCCCATATCCATTGGGGTTTTAATTATCTTGTAATAATCCTGCCAAGGAAAAAGAGGGAAAGATCAGAGTGGGAATTATCCATCACAAAAGGGACTGGGATTCCACCACCTCATCCCCATGGAATGACCCTCCATGCCCAGCACTCGGCCACCACCAGCTTCTCCACTGGGATTTTGAGTTCAAACCTTTGGCAGTCCAAGTGCTGGATCACTGAGTTCAGCCACTGGATCAAGTCCAACCATGAGATCAAGTCTAACCATTAGATCAAGTCCAACCATGAGATCAAGTCTAACCCTTGGATCAAGTCCAACCACTGGATCAAGTCCAACCATGAGACCATCAAGTCCAACCCTCAGATCAAGTCCAACTCTTAGATCATCACATCCAACCATGAGACCATCAAGTCCAACCCTTAGATCAAGTCCAACCCTTAGATCATCACTGGATCAAGTCCACCCACTGAAGATGGCCTCTGTGACACCAGGAGAAGGCTGGACCCACACACCAGACCCATAAGGCCTCACTCTTTCCACCGAGAACCATCACCCTGTCTCCAACCCTCTACTTACAGGGAGGTTGAGCTTGACAGCATCCACAGGCTGCTGGAAAGGCCACGCAAACTGGTGCTTCCACAGGGTCTTGAGCACCACCTTGAGCAGGTACTGCAGCTGGTTGGTCTGTCGCTTGGGTTTGTTGGGGTTGGAGGTCTCCGGCGGTGGGGGATTAACACCTACAACGTTGCCTTGCTGGGGCTGAGCCTGGGACTGCGTTGTAGACATCTGAGTGGCTTCAAGTCCATCCCCCATCACGGGCAGGTTTCTCAGTCTCGTTCCAGGGCCGCTCTCTGTCGACATGCTATTGATCCCATTGCATTCCTCACCGGACACCCTGCGGAGCGAGGGCAGGGAGGGCACTTCAAAGCCAGCTTCTGGTGCAAGGTGCTGCTTAAAACCAAGCTGGTGGAGCTCCATCAGAGCACCTCGGGCAACCAGAGCTTGGGCCCCACTCGCTTGGTCCCAACAAATGATGTCAGATGGGTAAGAAAGGACATTGCAAGGGAATTCCATGGCCAGGAGTCAGCGGTGCCCTCTCTGCTCCTGGGTTTTACCCCTGTTCCTGCCTAATCTGGCCAAAAGGACCTCAATGTTCTCCACAGTGTTAAAATGCTGCTGGCTCTCAGCAGGAACCACCTTCAGCTCTAGGGTTGAGTTTGCCAACACTAGAAGAGACCTTAAGCTGGTGTTGGCCAACTTTGAGCCCCACTAAAGGAATGCAGGGTGAGACATGGATCTCCTTTCAGCTCCTCAGTAGTCCCCACCCCACCACCATAGGTCAGCTAAATCCTATTTCATGCCCAAATCTGTCTTTTTAGGTGCATGTTGAGCTTCCACGAGATGCTTCAGCTGGACCATGCAGGGCACAGACCCACATCTAATTCCTAAGTGGCTGTTTTTGGTAAGTGATTTAGGTAGATTATCACCTTTAGGTCTAGAATCTAGGCTGACAAGTCTTCAGGTAGATGATCTTTAGGTAGATCATCTAGGTAGGCCATCCATAGGTAGGTAATCTCCTCCAAGATGTGCCCATTGTCCAGTTTAATGCTGAGCACACATTAAGCTTAAGACATGCAGCTCTGAATTCGGGTTTGGATTCATATTCTGATGCCTTAGAGCAGCCCCATGGCTCTGATCATGGACGGGGTCTCCACATGGACCACAGAGAGGAACAAGCCAGAGTCCCTCAGCTGCTTCATGAAACCTCAGCTGTGGTCCATGGCTTTAAGTGGTCTAAATCCAACCCTGACCACCCTCCTACCCCAAGGCACATCTTGGTCTTTACATGATGGGTTTAACTTCAGGGCTCCAAGCGAGTCGAAGCATCACTTGATGCTTTGGGGTGGTGCCGATTCCTCTGGGATGCACATTAAAGGGAAGCTCCCAAGGGATAAACTGCTCTTGGCCAAGCACAAGGAACCCTCTGTTAACAGCGAGGAGCTACTTTACCTTGTAGGATACATTGCCATAGAATTTTGCCCCAGAAAATGATGCAGAGTCAGAAGTTGCTTGGCTTGTCCATCTATCTTCCGTGGCTTCAGGCACAGATGCCTTCAGATACCGTATCTGAGGGAAGAAACAAGCAGTTAAGCCAAGGCAGCAACCGAAATGAAGGTACCTCCAGAGAACCAGGTACTTCCCAATATTCCAGGGAAGGAAAGGAGCCAACGGACCCCTGCAAACATGGGATACCAACGGAAAAGCAAGGAATTAACACTGTATTTAACGTTTTCCCACCTTCTAGGCAAGCTTATTCCTGCAATTCATCCTTTCAAGGCCCGAGACTGGTTTCTTCCACATATTTATCCCTGCATTTATCCCATACCCTTTCCAACTGGCTCCTTTGGAGGGATCCCACCACCTTCCTCTGGTGTTATCAAACTCGAGCACTTCTTTCCCCTCAAGGGGAGTGCAGCCTCACCCCCAGCAGCATCATCCCAACCTCATTTCATCCCTAAAAACACGGATATCGATGCCATGGGCACACATGAGAGGGACATGGAGCTGCTGGAGCTTGTTCAGAGGAGGTCACGGAGATGCTCCAAGGGCTGGAGCCAGGCTGAGAGAGTTGGGCTGGGTCAGCCTGGAGGACAGAAGGCTCCTTAAGGGGAGACCTTAGAGCAGCTCCAGTGCCTAAAGCGGCTCCAGGAAAGCCAGAGAGGGGCTTTGGAAAAGGGATGGGATAAGAAGGAACAGCTTCCAATGGGAAGAGTTGGATGGGATATTGGGATGAAGTTCTTCCCTGTGAAGGTGGTAGGACACTGGGATGGGTTGAATGGAGACAATTTGGATGCTCCATCCCTGGCAGTGCTCAAGGCCAGGTTGGATGGGGCTTGGAGCAACCTGCTCTAGTGGAAGGGGGTTGGAACTGGATGAGCCTTAAGGCTGTGTCCTGCTTTCCAGGGCTGCCTGGAATCCAAGCCCCCAGGAGAAGGCAGCTCTGCAAGTGCTGCTGGCACCCACGGGAGACGTCCAAACCCATCCAGATGAACTTAAAAGTGGCCAAATTCAGCCTCAGTGGTGGCCACGGGGGGACAACCTGGAGTGGCTCAAAGCACCAAGAGTGTGGGTGATGGAGCTGCGTGTGGACATGGGAGCAGGAAACTGCTGTCTGAGGGTGTGAAATGCCACAGGAATACACCAAAATCCTGCAAACTGACTTATTTTGTGGTGTGAAGCTTCTCCCTGCCCCTGTTTCTCCCTGCTGGAATCACCTCCATGGGAAAAGCAGCCTCAAACCATTCCAGGAGGGATTTAAGGGATGTTAGAGACGTGGCTTAGTGGCAGAGCTGGGAGTGCCAGGCTAATGGCTAAGACTCAATCTTAAAGGTCTTCTGCAGCCTAAATGGTTCTATGATCCCACAAAGCAGCAGGGTAATCAAGTGAGATCCAGCTCCAAATCCCCACAACAGGATGAAGGTTCATGGAATCCCATCTCTGGCAAAGCCAGGGATGCATCCCCTGCATCCTGCATGAGGTTAACTCCATCCAGAGCACTCAAAGCCAACGTGTGAAGGCCATTCCAGCTGTAAACCACTCCCACAATCCTGCTTGGCGCCTCCAAAAGCTGGGAATACTGCAACAGTTTGGGATCCTGACCTGAAATCCGAGTTGACCCTTCGAGGTTTTCGGTTCTTCTTCACCAGCTGAACCCTCTGACCTTCATTTTTGAGGCTACTATTGAAAGAAAGATCTGGAAGGGAAAAGAAATGAGCATTAACTCAGCATCAGAGCCTAAAGGCAGGATGAACCCCTCCCCTTTGCTTTCTGCTCTCCACATCTCTGCCTTTATTCCTAGGAAGGGATATGCATGGGTTGGAAAACCAGGAATCTTTGGTGGTGAGAAGTGGCACAGCGCGGGTGGGGATGGGGGAAGGATCTGAGACAATGGTCCAGCTCCACCAGCCAGGTTTAAGTTAAGCAGAGTGAGAAGGAGTTAATCTGAGCTCACAAACCCATCGCAGCTCATTGAGAGCTGCCACAAGCAAAGCTTCACCTCCAGGTTTCACATCAAGCTCTTCCCAGCCCACAAAGTCCTTGCCGGTTGTTTAAGCCGGGTTTAACTTCAGCAAGGGCTGGATCTAACTCAATCCGAGCATCCCAAAGCCTGGTTTAGCAGCTGACAAGAGGCGCTGAGCTCCACTTGTGCTCCAGCTTGCCATGGCAATTGCCTAACAAAGCACCACAGATGAGGTTTAAGCTCGTACCACAAAGACAACCCCTGGAAGATGACTGTAACCACAACTGACACCGGTTTAACACTGCCATGATGCACTCCCCACACCCCCAGAGCCACCTCACCGCATCCAAATACATTAAACTCCATAAACCCCAGCTTTAATTCCATTTTCAGGGGCTTTAATCCCATTCTGGGGCAGGACAGGCCAGGAAGGACATGGGAGATGTGACATCCCCCCCTCCAGCAAAGGGAATTCAGCACATTCAAGGCATACAAAAGCCTAAGGAACAGCTTAACAGCCCTGACTAACTCTAAGCTAAGCCCTAGAAAGGTGCAGGAGGTTGAGCCTGCCCTGGGATGAGGAATGCCAAGGGAATTCTGGAGGTCCCTTGCTTTCCATCAGGTTGCTCAGGGCTTGGTCACTCTGCAGCCATTGTGGAGGCTGGAGCTGATGCTTTAGTCCTGGCCTTGCAGAGGTGAAGCCGATCTTAGGAGAGCTCTACTCCCCCTTTCCTCCTAACAAAGCCCAGCCTGGAGGAAGATGGACACAAAGCAGCAGGAAGGACACACTCACACCCCTGCAGGGAGGTAAATCCACATGGATCCTGGAATACCCTGAGGCATCCCCTGCTCCTGCCTCCCTGTGCTTCCTGATTCAGCTCATGGTCCATTCCGGCCACTTGAGGTCCTTCTGGGATCTGAAACCTTCAAACCCTCCTAATGCCACCAGGATGACCCCAATTCCACCAGGATTGCTGTCCCACAGCTACCTCCATTAACAGACCTGCTCCAGAACACCATGGATCACATTCCTAGCACTAATCCCCCTTATCCGATAGCATAAACTGGATTAAATCACAAGCACAGGTTGTTTCCCTCTTGCAGATGCAGGAGCTTGTGTTCCTCCTCCAGCATCCTCCGTGTGGCTCCAGCAGCCCCAAGAACATCACCTGCTATAAGGAGAAGACACCAGGTCTCCTACTGAGGGTTGTAGCTACAACCCCCCCCAAAACATGGTGATTTAAAGGGGTTTTGTCACCAGTTTCCTTGGGTTTTCTCCCATCGGGATACATGGGAATGAGCAGGAATCACACACATACATTAAGACAGGGGGAAAAGGTTTCAGTCCTCAGCAATGAGTGAAGTCAAGCCTTGAAGAAAGGGGTGGAAAGGATGTCATAAAGCATCAAAAAAGGGGGAAAAGAAGGATTTTCCCCTTAAAGAAGGCAGAGAGCAAGGAAAAAACCCTGTAAATGATCCATGTAGTGCCTGAAAATGGGATTTACCGGGATGATATGAAGTATTGTCAAGTATTGGAAGGTGACAAGAGGGTTGGAACAGGCTTCCAACCCAAACCATTCCCAGATTCCATGAAGCCCCTCAAGAAGGCATCATCTCCCGGCTGAAATCACTGCAGGCCACTCTGTATCTCTCCATTTGAGCCTCTTCTCCCTGGAAGCAGCCAAGCAGGAGGTCACCACCACCCAGACATCCAAGGCCTTCCTGGGGACACATCACCCCATGCTGGGTGCACAAGGCCACCGGGAGCTGATGTCCTTCCAAAGGCACTTATTGTGTCTGGGAAGCTTATCTCCAATGCAGGCTGCGCTCCAGGGGGTGCATCCAGCTCCAGGACACACAGTTCAGCTGGAAAGGCCGTTTTCCACATGGATTTTGCTCAGCTCCAGCCATCTCTAACACACAAGTGATGTTCTACCCCCACCCCCCCCCCAATCCAAGTGTGTGTGAATGAGGATTAAACCCTCAGTTTTCCAGCGAACTGAGGGGGGAAAACCCCACCTGGATGCTTCCAAAGTGGATTTTTTTCCACTCGGTGATTCCCAACTTCCCACATGGAGCTGTTTTTATCCTTAAGTTGTGGTTTGTAGTAAAAGTCTGATTTTTTCCCAGTGTTTTCAGTCTGAATTCCATACTGGAATGGCAACTGGAGACTCCTGCTCCCAGCAAAGAGCCAGGATCCCTGATTTCCAAGATTCCCAGCACCACGAACAAAGGAAAGGAAAAAGGTGGAATTTGATCCAGGAAGTGCACTTAAAATGAGCATTTCTGATCCACTTGGATTCCTGAATTCCCACACCAACATCCAAAGCCACAGACTTGGGAATGTTATTGAGCCAAAGTCCGAGCTCATACATTTTAGACCACATATGAGGGCTAAAGCCTTGGACAAAGCTTTTCCCAGGAAAAGCCAGCAAAGCAATGGATAATAAAAGTAGGAATTACGAGTGTTTTGGATACCAGGAATAGTTTTCCTCCTCCTTATCCCCATCTGAGCCATGCTCAGACACCAGCCCCAACCACTTGTTCAGCACTGAACTAAATCCAGGTCTGGATGAAGCCTGAACAGGAGCTAACGTGCATCAAACTCCCTGGAATTCTCATTGTGGGATCCTCAGCCCTGGGTAAGCAAATCCCAGCTGCATCCAGGCAGTGCCAGGTACTTCAGTCCACACTGGGAAAACAGGGATCCAATGGGCTATATAAGGGAAATCCAAGGTAGGAAGCTCAAAATCCTGCTTAAAATCAGGGGGAATATCAAGTTTTTCCTCCTTCTTGAGACAACCACAACAAACCTCCCCCCATCCCATGTGCCAAAAGCTGGATTTAAAGTGGGAATCATGGATTTAACAGAGGGAAGTGCTTTAACACATCAGGAATGAGATTCAAGTCAGGTCCTCAACCAGCTTCCAGGCTGCAAGTGCCCATCAGAGTTCCAGAGCCCAGGAAGAGGTTTTCCAGCAAGCCCAGTTTAGCGTCCAATCCTTTCACTTATGGGCGAATCCAGCTCCATGCAGGGATCCATGGATTTCATCCCATATCCTGCAGCTCGGAGACACTGTCTGGAGCCACAGGCTCAGGGTCTGCATCATTAACTCTTTCAAGGCTTAAGAAGCCACAGCAAAGGTGCGGAGGGAAAACCAGATGGGAATGGCCCAAAAAGCAGGGAGCGGGCTTCATATTCCCATTTCTGCCTGGTCATGAGACTCCCAACCTATCTGCTCCTGGGAATGAGGAGTTTTCCTGCTTTTCATTGCGGAAACAGGCTGGAAAGACCGGAAAATACCAAGTGGGAGCAAGCAGCTGGGTTGTGACTGGGACAAGCTGGAATGGCTCCTCCTTCCCTTCCTTATGGGGCTCACTCCTGGCCAGGAGCTTCCCAAGCTTGAGGCTGCAGCCGGAAAAGGCACCTTTTATCCCATTAATTCCAAAGAGAGGAGCACAAGGAGTCACTACATTGTATAAAGCATGGGAAGAGGAATGGGAATGTTTCTAACCAGAGCAATGGACACCAACCTCAACAGTTCTCCAGGAGGGAAGACATTTAGTGAGTAATGAGCCGGGTGATGCAACATGGAGAGCGTGTTTCCATTCCCACTTCAATCCAAATGGGAGTGGAGAAGGAAAGGCAGTGATCCACATCACGGTCAGCGTGCCCGGGAGCAGGAATGAGCTCCGGGAGCTGGCTCCAAGCTCCTCCTCATTAAACAGGGATTTAAGGAATCAGCAGGGTAATGAGGAGCCCAACTCACTGTGAATCAGGAGAAGCTTTCTCCAGGAGGAACGGGCAGGACACATCCGGATGGGCTCGCTCCGAGGTGCAGGAAGCACTGGGGTGTTCCTGTGAATCCCGGAGGGAGTTACTCACCTCAGCCTGAAACAGCTGGAGGTGAGCTCGGATTAAAGAATAAACTGGACCTAAGGGTTAAACCTGAGCTCCTGAAGGATGCAGGAGCAAACATCAGGCTTAAAATGAACATCCTAAACCAGCTGGGACACGGAAGGATTAGGATCCTGTATCCAAATACTGAGCTCAAAACACTCTCAGCTTTAGACCAGGCTTCTTTAGAAGCCCATTTCAGGCTCCAAACCCAAATCCTGAGCCCATGGCTGTAGCTACAGAGCCCACAAGTGCTCAGCATCACATCTTCAGGCGCTATCAATAGCCTGGGAGAACGCAGGGGTCCCAAAGAGCCTTTCCCAGCAAATCCCAACTGGAAGCTGAGCTAAGACAGGACAAGGCAAGGTCAAGAGCAAAAAGAACCAGCTGGGGGGGGGGTCAAGGGGCCAAAAGCAAAGTGCCAGGATCCAAACAGGACTTAAGTGGTGTCCAAGGCTTAGGAATCATTCCAGGTCCTGTTAAGAGCAGGATCTCTTAAGCAAAGACCCATTCCCACCGTTTCCTGCCCTTTCCACAGCTCGGAACAAGAAGAGACCAGCAGGAAAAGGCGCTTTGCTGCCTTGCTTTTATAGCCAGGCCCAGCTCTGCGGTCCACTTCCGATGTTCAATTCCCACCAGCAACAGCGGAATAAGTGCTGGGTTTCCCCCTTTTCCTCCTCCTTTTCCCCACCCCATTCCAGTGATTCCACAGGCACAGGGGAAAGCACAAAGCACTTCACAAGGGGAAAACACCGAGATCAAAGTGTGTCCTGCCCAGCACCACACCTTCCCCTTCGCTCTTCCCCCAGGGCAAACCGGATAGTGCCCAAATTAACTCTTAATTACACCCCAAGTCATTCCCAAAGGATCCCGCTGGCGTTTGGGAGCAGCAAAAGTTGGGAATCATGGCCTGAAACAGCAGGAATAGCGGTGAGGCTGAGTTCTGAGCACGCAGCAAAGCTCAAACCTGGGTTTATCCCTTCTGAGCTCCCTAAACCGCTGACTATGGAGCTCCCCTAGGAATGACAGGCTGGAAATGGACCTAATGCCAACCCCAGCCAACCACAATGATCCCAGGAAATCTTTGGATCAATGAATATTCCTTATGCCAAGTTTAAGGGAATTCTCATTCCGGATTATTCCCCCCCTTCTGAGCATCAGGACTCAAGAGGATGAAGTGACTGAAAGGGATTTAAACTGGGTTCTTCCCGTTTTCTTCCTTGAAGTGGGAATTGCACCTACTCAGCAACAGGCAAAGTCATTCCCAGCGTCATTCCCATCCATCCCTTCCAGGAGATGGGGGGGGGAAACCTTGCTGAGCCCCCCAGCTCCATGGGGTGGATTTAGCATAGTCCCACCTTCCAAAGCAAAGTGCTTTAAACCAATCTGAACCCTAATCTCAATGCCAACCACCCCACAGCCCATGCACACACATGGAATCCATGGGGAGACATCAGGAGCAGATCAAATTCCCACTTTGCAGGCTGGAATTGGGTTGGATCCTGGTTACAGATCCCTGTTCCAGGGTTGTATGAGGAGGTTACGGTCGCTGATGGAAGCAAAGCTGGTTTTACACTCCCCACCTGATGCTACACGGGGCTGGTTCCAACCCTCCGCAGCAGCTCCATAAGAGGGACATGAAAATTAGCCCTAAACCACATTGATTCTTCCCAAACTTCAGGCTTTGCACCCCAAACCCGAGGCTTTCATCAGAACCCAACGGGCAGCAGGATGCCAGGGAAACCGGCTAAACCAGCCTGGCAAAGGCTTTCCAACCCGGGATGTGTTGGCAAAGAGATTCCCTTGGCTGAGCTGCACCCGGATCCTTACGGAAGGAACCAGGACAATGAATTTAGTGGCTTATGGGGTCTCTGGTAGGAAAACCACTCAGGAAAGACCATAAATGGGTGCTGGGACACTGGGATGGGGTGAAGGGAGAAGGTTTGGATGCCTCATCCCTGGCAGTGCTCAAGGCCAGGCTGGATGGGGCTTGGAGCAACCTGCTCTAGTGGAAGGTGTCCATGGCCATGGATGAGCTTTAAGGTCCCCTCCTCAATCCATTCCAAGATCCATGAATTCTGCTCCTTCCCCACCATCCCCTTCCAAAACAAGGCCAACTACAACCGGTTTTCAGGCATTCAGGAATAACAAAGAGGTGTCCATGGCAAGGGGTTGGAATGAGATGACCTTAAGGTGTTTTCCAACCCTAACTATCCTATGATTCCATGATTCCTGAGCTGGGGAATGCTGGAGCTGTCTCCCAGCCGTTCTTTAGTGCAGCCCAACACCATCCTTTCTGTTAAGTACCTTCATTTAATCCCCACTCATGAGGGACACCCCATGGGTCCCATTGCTCCTATGCAAGTAAAGGCTGTAGGGGGGAACTAAAAGGGACTTTAAGCCAGGCTTAAAGTGTAAAGAGGAAACCTGAGCAGCAGAACCAGCCCTTGATTCCCAGAAGAAATTCCTGCCCCAAGGATATTATTCCCTTTGAAGGGTTATTCCTCACTTTAATACCTCTTCAGCTCCTCGAAGGAGCATAGAAAGGGATTCCAAGAAGGAATGTGCTACAGGAATGGGGCTTTGCCGGTCCTGTTTAAGGTTTTCACTTGCTGCACTGTGTGTTCTCCGGGAAAAAGGGAGGAAAACAGGAATTCTGCAACCTGAAACAGGAGGAGTGAAAACCCGAGGGCATGAAGCCAGCCTGGAAGAGGTTTAAACACAGCGTCCCTGTGTTGGGTTTAAACAACAGAAACCCTGACCTCTCCCCTCTGGTTTTGCCAGTTCCAAGCGCAAGCCAAGGGCCAGAAATATTCCCAAAAGCGGGATTTTGCTGAAGACAGGCCCAGGGGAGATGTGTCCATGCCGAGACCTTCCTGCAGGACAAGCAGCCGCAAGGGTTAAGCCCAGAACCTCCACTTGAGCCAAGCACAGAGAGAGGCAGCAGCATCCCATCCCTTCCGCCCACCAGGAAAGCATGGAAAAGGAGCTATTCCCTATGGAACAGAGGCCTGCGGTGCCACCGGCTATCCCAGCTCCTCTCCCAGCCCATAATAACCCTCGGTGAAGGATAAAGCACACAGATAATGGTCCCAACGCATCTGGGCAAAGGTCTTTGGGGATCACCACCCAGTTCCAGCCCCCTGGAATACCTTCCATTAGAGCAGGATGCTCCAGCCTGGCCTTGAACACTGCCAGGGATGGGGCAGCCACAGCTTCTCTGGGCACAAAGCCATTGGAATTCCCACTGGGATCACCTCCACTTCCCCAAGTTTTAGGGTTCAAGCTGGGATTGACCCAAAGATGAGCCAAGTCACGTTGGTGACTCCAAGGAATGGGAAAGGGCAAAAAGCACCACTTGGTCTGCACCACTTCTGCTGCTTTTGAACCCAAAACTGCCCCGAGAGACCACAGATCAGCTCCTGTTACCTGGAGCCCCCTTCCCTATGGAGCCAACCATGGAATGGGAACAGATCCAAGCACCAGGTTTGATTAAACCCAGGTTGTATTAAACCTGAGCCAAAAGTTGGCTCTTTCGGCTCACAGACCTCAACCATCTCATTTCTCCCAATATCCCTCCTCCTTCCCACTTTTCCTCAAGGATTCACCTCTCCCCAAGTAGCTGCCACTGATGAAGGGGGACAGAACCAACGGCAAATTGCAAAGTGCTCCTTAAACAGTTCACTTATTGCAGCCCCTTTGCCATATCCCATTTATTAGGAATCTGAGGATCATCCCTGTTGGTGGCCTTCAGGTAAAGGGCTCGGAGGAGTTTAAATGTTGTTTTCATGAGGAAGTGGGATAGAATTCCAGTTTCCAGGCTTGGCTTAATCCCAGATCTCACTTAGGAAAGCCAACACGGAATGAAGCTGAGACTGTAAAAGCCCCTTTAAACACAACTGCTTCATTACACCTCTATTAACATGAGCCAGCTTTAAGCAGCACCTGACCTGTAATTCCCACTTTCAATCCACATCAACCACAAACTGCTCCATCAGCACCCGTCTGATCCCAACTTCAGGCTCTTTAGAGGCAAAGAAACTGAGTTTTAAGGCAAAGAAACCGAGTTTTAGGTTGCTTTTGCTCCAGTCACTGCCCCAGAAGCCACTCGATGAGTTCCAATCACTCCACTCCAGTTTAAAGCCAACATATTCCACTTGGATAACCACTGATTCTGCCACATTTAGATGTGGCACCAGGTTTTGGGGTGTTTTGCCTTAAACCCACCCATTCTCACCTCCTAGGTTTGCTGTTGTTGCTATACAGAAGCTCCATCAGGCTTCAAATGCAGCCCAATGACAACTTAGTTGAGCTAAACCCAGGCTGTAGGCTTAGCTTTGCTTATCAGCTCCCTCCTTCCCTACGTCAGGAATATCGGGAAGCCAACATTAAACCCCTCATGCTTCCAAGGCTGGCTGTTGCTGACGGAGTTCCTGCTTTCAGGAAGTTCACCCAAGGCCTCAGCACTACCCAAGGCTCCTGTGCTGGGTTGGTTGGATGCTGCTGCTTTAAGGTTGTTGGATGTGGCTCTGGATTGGTGCCATTTCCCTCCTCCGGAGCAAGAGGCAGGGCCGGGCTATCCCAGCCTTTGGAACAGGAATAATCAGTTACTCTCCTCCCACTCGCTGGAACAACGGGACAGAATTCCTCCTAAATAGACCGGGAATGGCAACGGAGCTGCTTCCTTCTGTTAAAACTGGGATTGGGAAAACCACGAGGCGAGTTTTGCTCCTCAGACACAGGCTGGCACTTCCCAAACACTTTGGTCTCGGTGATTTGGGATAAACCCTCCCTGTTTGCCCATGAAAGCAACACTCAGCACAACATTCCTGAAGGAAAAGCTGGAAAATATCACAAGGGAGGGATGAAATGCACCTAAAAGGAGGAGGTTTGGCTCTCTGAGGGTCCCTCTCCCTGTTCCCAAGTGGGAATCGCAGCCTCGCTTCAAGGTATTCCACATCCTTCCCCATCCCAACGCCTTTCCCTTGATGCTCCAAGATCCCTAGGGAAAACCCGTTATCTCAACGGAGTTTTCCCTGCTGTAAGGCAGGAGACACGGATTAAGCCACCACAAGCCTGTAGCATGATAAGGACACTGCTTGTCCACCCTTCCCAAACCGGTGCTCCCAGAAGTGCTGCTTGGAGCAGAATTCCCTGGGTTGGAATTTCACTTCACTCTTGACCTAAACCAACCTTTGGGTATCTGCTCCCAATGGAGATTTAGTGAATACTGAACCAAATATCGACTATTTCATCAAAAGAAGAGGGTGGTTTCACCCCACAACATCCCACCTCGCTCAACAGGAGCATCACCAGCACGAGAGCCACAAACCCTCCACACTGCTGCTCCAATAGGGATAAATCCATGGGTGCGTGGGTCCAGCAGGATCCTGGTCCCTTTTCCCAACACTGTGATTTATCCATCACTTGCTTCTGGAAGTTTTAGAGCAAGATGAGGATTCCTTCATGGCTTGTGTTGTCTTAATCCCAACTAAAGGATGTTACTGTGCTGTTCCATCAGGACTCATCCCAGAGAGGAAAGGGGATCCATGGGAGTTCCCTGCGCTGGGATCCCCTGGCTGTGCCGGGCCGCTTCCCCTTTCACATCCGCTCTGCAGAGCTGCTCTTTGAATCCCACTAATCCTCACCCCAGCCAACCCAGCGGCGCGGCCAACGGTGCTCCCAAAGCTGTTGGATTTAGATGGCAGAGAGCTGGAAAACACCCATTATTCAATGACACCCCCAAAACCCCTCTGCAATTCCCTTGTAAGCTTCCAGAGACGTGGCCTTCCCCCTTCCCACAGCAAAAAAGCTCCAAAGCCAGCTGAAAACCTGGATTCAAACCTGGATGGAGGCAATTCCTTCCCCCATCCATTCCATCCCAGTGCTTGGGCTGAAGCAGAGACACGATTCAGGCTCAACTTCAATGCGTGGTGACACAACCCCCTTCCCTGTGCACATCCATGTCCCTCACCTGGCATTCCCATAGGGATCTGGGCTGGGAAGAGCTGCCCCAAGCTACTGCGGTTGGGTTACAGCCATCTCCCACCCCAGGATCCATCCTATTCTTGTGCTCCTTCTATATTTAGGAAGGAACATTCTCTCCCTACAAAGAGCAAAGTAACACGGACTGGGATGCACCTTTATCCATCCCCTTCACCACCAAACCCAGGGAATACCGACCTAAAGCATCATCACCACCTCCAATCCCAGATTCCAGCCTGCTTTTGCTGCACTTGGGCTTAAGGTGAAAGAGCTCCCTGCAGAGCACTGGTTCACATTCCTGACCTGGAGCCAGCAGATCCCAACCAGCCTGGAGTTTACTTTGGAGAAATGATGCCAGAACATCCAGGAATGGTTAACGAAGGGGGGTGGCTCCATGCACCTGAGCCCAGCTCCGTGTTTAACACCAAGGCTTCCCCGTTACATTTACTACACCTAAGAGTAAACGGCAGCATTCCCGGTTGTTCCCGCATTTTGGGTTGGATCCCAACTCCAACCAAACTCAATCCCTGTTTCCTCTTCAAGCAGGAATGGGATTCACACTCGGGATGCTTTGCTAGCAACGGAGGTAACAGCCCATCACCTCCACCACAGCACATCAGATAACGCAGCAACAACAGTTATCCGGCTTTGAGAAATCCATGGAGTTAGACGGGGATGAACCAACCCAGGGAACTGCGTTGGGACATGTGGGACCCCCCCATCGCGGTGCCTGCAGTCAGGAATCCACTGCTTTCCATGCTTGGAAGCACAAACAGGCCCTGCTGTAATAGCAGAGCTCACCCCGCACCGGGAGCACCCGGCGCCGTGCATCCACGTTGGGCTCTGCAGCCACTGCCATTAGCAACGAGCCCACCATGGATGAATCACAGCGGCCTCGGATGGGTTTGAGAGCTTCAAACCACCCATGGTTTAGTTACCCAAAGCACTTTGGGGCCTTTTCCTGCCGAAAAAGGGCTCCATTCGGCTGGGACAAACTTAACCCAAAGCACAAACAGGTGACAGAAACCTCTTTAAAACGCCAACAAGTGGTTAAAATCACTCTAAACGACCCCAAAACGGTGGCAGGAAGCAGAAGCCAATCGTCCAAGTGGGCGTCCCACACATTCGTTATGGTTTGAATGACCACCTTAATGCCTTACACCATAACCCGCATCCCTGTAAGCAACGGCGCTGGGCTTACTCTTTAAACCACGCTGGGAGCTGTTTGTCCGAAGGATAACAGGGATTGAAGGAGTTTCCTTGGGAATACCGGTGCGGAAAGTCGGGAAGCTTTAAGCTTCTTGGGAATAAGAACTATTTGTGAAGCTTTTAGGATGGGAAAGCATTGGGGGAAATGGGAAACAGCAAGCGGGAAGCAGCGGGGGGATGCGGCTGCGCTGGTTAATGGAGGTGGGAGCTGGTTTTGCCTCCCTGTTGTTAATCAGCCACTCGAAGCCCGATCTCCCGCAGCCAACAGGCACTGGAAGGCAGCGGGAGCCGCCTGAAGGCAATTCCTGTCGCAGGAACCGGGTGTCCCCGTTCCCAAACCCACCCAACAGCGGCTCCGGAGCTTCCCCCCGTGCCGGAGCGGCTGCGGAAGGCCCCGAAGTAGGAAACAACGCGGAAAACCAACCCCAAACCCGTAAATAAACCCGGGGAGACGGAGGCGAAGGGACCAAACCGCCCCTCTGGACGCTTACACCGGGGCCCATACCCAACTGGAGCGGGTGCCGCTGCGCGGAGCGGCTCCCGTCCCTCAGCGCTGCCCCCCCCCATCCATCCACCCACCCAAGGACACCGGCCCGGCGCCCATCGCCTCCCGGCCCCGCTCGCTGCGCTCCCCGGCTCCGATCGCGCCCGTGGTCCGCTCCTCGCCTCCCCTCAGCTCCCAGAGAGCGGCCGCAGGGCCTGGGCGGAGGCAGGCGGGCGGCCTAAGGCCTAACGGCGCGGCGGGAGGCCTCTACCACCACCCCCCTTCCTTCTCCTATCGCTAGGCCCGGCCCGGCCCGGTCCCACCGAGCCCGGCGGAGCGTCCCCGGGCCCGGGACGAGGCGGGGACCGGCGGCGGCGGTGTCACTCACCGCGGGCCTCGGGGCCGGGCCTGAGCCGCTGCCTCCGCGCAGGAGCCGCCGCTTCCTCCTCCCGTCCGCCGACAAAATGGCGGCGGCAGGAAGTGCCCCCGCGCCGCCCGCCCCGCCCCGCCCCACCGCACGCACTCTGCGTACCGGAACGACAACGGCGTAACGCGGCCCTGCGGCAGCGGCGCGGAGAGCACCGCGGGGGATACGCTAACGGCGCAGCGCAGCCTTCGCGCTGACGCACACGGCGCAGCTGCGCGACGGCCTTTACGCAAGCGGCGTAACCCAGAGAGCGCAGTCCGCTCCGCCCGCGGCCCCCACCCCAACGTCGGGGGTTACGCAAAGTGCGTAAAGCGCGGAGATTCCGCACCTCCGCGCTTTGCGCAGCGGCCTACGCAGCCGGCGCGTGACCGCCGCTACGCCAACGGCGGACGCAACGCCCCCCCCCCCCCCCCCGCCGCCTTACGCCGTTGTCGCAAGCTAGGCCTCAAACCTGCGCGCACGCAGTTTACGTAGGCCTCCCTGACGCAGCGGCCGCATTACGCAATGCGGGTTACGCCGGCGGGGCGACGTATGAGGCGTTGGTGAATCCCGAATCCCCCTCCCCTGGTCCCATCTCCCCTTCTCCCTCCCTCACCGGTAACGCCCGCCCCGGTCCGGCCCCCAGCGCCGCTCCGCCGGGCCCCGCTCTTACCTCCGGCGGCGGCAGCGGCGGGCGGGGCCCGGGGGAAGCGGCGCTGGGGGCCGGGTCCCGGTACCGGGGGCGCTGAGAGGCGGCGGCGCGGAGCGGAGCGGCGGAAGGAGGAGGGGGGGGGGAGGAGGAGGAGGAGGAGGAAGAGGAGGGAGGGGGAGGGGGGAACCGGGCACCGAGGGGCAGCGGCTCCGGCAGCGGCGCCGCACTGACCTCACCGCGCTGCGCCTGACGTCACGGCGCACCGCGCCACGCCCACCCGCCGCGTGACGTCACGGGGGCGAGGCGCGGGGGGTGACGTAGGGCGAGGGTGTGACGTCACCACCACCCCCCCATCCCGGGTGCGCGGCGCGAAGTTATTCCCGTTTATTGGGGAAAAAAAGGGGGATTTTGGTAAAAAGAACCCCAAAGGATTTATGCCATGTGCAGCCAATGAAATCCCCGCCGTGGGTTTTGGGGTGAATCCTTTGGGAAATGGGTGTGGAGCAACAGCCGCGAACCCCCCTGGCAAAAGGGGTTTATCTGGGGCCGATTTTCCACACCCGGAATGTAATCCCGGCCCCATTCCCAGCGGGAATCCCGGAAAATGAGGGAGGGCCGAAATTAACACATTTTCCAAAGGGGAAAAATCGCCCTTTTTTGGGACTAAACCAACCCAAACCTCCCAAACCAGCGGATTTAGGGGGCTAAGGGCGCCGGCATTCCAGACCCAAGGAGCCGCCGGGATCCAAGCGATGCTTTTATTCATTTACTCTAAAATCCCCCCCCAAACTCCCGGGTTTCTTGGGGCTGGATCCTGCGGTTTTCCATCCTAAAACACCACCACAAACAAAGAGGGAAGGAAGCAGAAGGAATTGCTACCGGGATGAAGGAAGCTCCTCGAGGCCATGGCCGGGCCCTTCCCCTTTAATTAACCCCCCCCCCTAATTAATGAAACTCTAATTAATCATCCTCATCAACCCAGAATCACAGCCTCTACCGTCACCTTCGCACCCATTCACAGTTACTCCGGTTGTGGCTCCGTGGCTGCCGCTGGAGCCTCTTCCTCCTCTTCCTCCTCGCTCCCAGCGGCCGCTTCCTCCTCTTCCTCTTTTCCTGCCCAATCCTCAGTTTCTTTTTGGGGAGAAACCACGGGTTTTGGGGGCTCTTCAGGCGCTTCCAAAGGTGCTGCTTCCGACGCCACCTCCGATGTCATCTCCTCCGCTTCCAGCTCGTCGTCTTGCAGGAACGGGGGCATCAGGAGCGGTTTCGGGGGCTGATCCTGCTCCCCCAACTTCTTAAGGAATTCCTCAGCTTTGGAAAACTCTTGGGAAGGTTCAGCTGCTTCCGGTGCTTCCCCGCTTCCTCCTTCCCCTTCCTGGGAGACCTCAGTGGTGGTGGTGGTGGTGGCAGCAGCAGCCGCCGCGGTGGCTTCGGGTGCTCCTTCCCCGGCGCCGTCTCCCCCTTCCAAAGCTTCATCCACGTCTTGATCCGTGATTTCATCTGTAAAGGGATCTTCTCCCTATGGGAAAAGAGATGGAAGAGACCACAAGGAGTCAGGGAGCAACAGGAACCTCTGCTGTGAACACACGGGACAGGAGTTTTATAGCGAGTGGAAATCGGCTTGGCGACGGCCCGCTCTGGGAATGGTGGAAACGGTAATTAAAGAGATCTCCATCATGGAAAATCCCAAAGGATTTGCAGGGAAAACAAATGATCCCACACCTGGAAGGAGTGGAAAAGAGCCAGTGAAATATTACAGGTCCCACAGGGCGCTGCGGGCGCCGGGGACAGACCCTGCGCTACGGCTCCTCACCCAGGAGCAATTTGGGATCTAAGCGAAGACGATTCAAATCCAAAGGGAATTCCTCAACCCCGTGGCCCCGGCTCAGAGCTGCTGCCGGGCGGATTCCCCTTCCCTCGGTGGGAATTGCGGCGGCGCCTCCAGGTTTCCATCCCGCCTTTTAGTGTGTTGGGAGAGACGGAGGAATCCAGATGCGACGCGACCTCACAGCCCTCGCGGGGACACCAAAACCCTCCGGATTTGGGGATTTTGGGGCGCTTTGTTGGATTTTTAGGTTGGAATTTTCACCTCGTTACCTTTATGGAAGCCGACAGCGGATCCCAGCCCCGCTCCCTGCGGACATCAGGGGGGTTCTGCTCACATTCCCAGAGGTGGAGATGGAAGGAGGGATGTTGCTGCTCTATAAGCATGACCTTGCCAGAGAGGAGCTGCCCCACACGCACACCCGGGCTGCAAATCCGAGGGCGAATTCCTGAAATTCCCTAAGTTTTTTTGGCTCCCCCCCTCACAGGGGAAACGCAAACCTCACACGTGACCGGATCGAGCGCCGTGGGGCAAGGAGAGGGCTTCGTTTTCCAGCTAGGAGGAAAAACCTCCCCGGATCCTTCCTCCTTTCCCCCTCCCACAACCCCACCCTGGGGTTAAGATCCGCCTGGATCACATTGAGCCCAGGCTGGCTGCCTCCATGCGAGAAGATCCATGCAGATGGAGGAGAAACCTCAACGTTCCTCTTCCCTGGCTGAGGAAGGTGGTGCTGAACCCTATGGAGCTGATGGGGAGAACTACGGAAGGGGAGGCAAAATCAACCCTCAACCTCGCGATCTGGACCCCAACGTCCGTTATCGCCGGTCAAATCTACCGGGAAAAGGGGCTGTGTGAAGTCCACTCGTGGTGGAGACTCTCCCGGCCTTCCCATGGGAAGGGCGAGGTGTCCCGCCATCCCGGAGGAGGAATCTTTAGGCCGATGGTCAAGAACTCATCTCTTGATGCGGCCCCAAGTCTTGAGTTTAAGTCTCGCCCCTGAGCGGGAGCTGTGCCGAGAGCATGGGGTTGGTTTTTATGGCGAAGGCGGCTCTTGGCATTACCTGGAATCCTCAGATTTTCCTCCACCCCTTTTCAGCCTGGTTTTGCACCTGGGAATGATACGGAGACCGTGCTGGGATGGCTCCGAAGATCTCCTCCTGCCGCTGGCCAAAGCTCAGGAGCCCGGGATTCATTTAGATCTGCCGGCAGCCTTTGATACCGTTGCTCATGGGGAGATGTGGCCGTGCCTGCGGACCCTGGCAGGGGTAGATGGAGTCGCACTTGAGTGGTTCCAGTGGTTTTTTGGGGGGAGAAGGGGGTTAATTTAACTTTTAATTTCTTTGCTTTTTGGTGTTTTAACGGTCGTGGAGACAAATCCTGGAGGTTTGCACCTCCTGAGGGTACCGCAGGGGTTTTTACCTCACCCTCCTGGTCAACGGGGATGAGAGGCCACGGTAGGGCCGAGCCGGCCCATCCTGGGACAAGCTCCCAGCTCGGAGTTCTCTTTGCACTGGACCCAGTGGGGTTGGAGTCGCAGTTTTGAATGGGTTTAATGGGAATTTTACTGCTTTGGGGCTGGATTTTGGGCCAGCCCCTCCCCACCCTGCCCCCGGCCACTGGGGGCGGGGGGGACAAGGGGAAGCATCTGCTGCCCCATAGCAGCTCTGTGCGCCCTCGTCTGCCAGGCTGCAAACAAGGGGTTGTCCCGCCGGATCCTGGGCTGGTCCCGGATTCCCAGGGAACCAGCGAGTAGCCACAAGTGCTTCTTTTCCTCTTCGCCCAGCGGAGGAGGTTGCGACCTTTCCTCTCTCTCGGATGGGGGCCTCAGCCCGTTCAAACCCGTGTTTTAGGCCAGGAATAACCACCCGGCATTCCCACATGGAGCAGGGTTAAACCCCCATGCTCTGAAGACTGCGTTTGCCTTCCAGGCTTCCTTCTGGAATTCCGAACGCTGGTTTGGGCTTAAGCAAACCCTCCCCTGCCCTCTCCTCGTGCTCCGGTCTCGGCTCTGAAGGTCAGCTGAGGGTTCTCTGCCACTTCCCAAGGGAAGAGGAAGGAGGGGGAATAGAAAGGGGGGGATGCTAACGAGGGTGTTTCAATGCACGGGAATGGGGTGCACCCACCTCGGGGTGCTCTGTCCCTTGGAGCTGCTGGGAGCGCCGCCAAGCCCGGCTCTTAACACAGGGTATAAATTCCCCCTCTCCCAGTGCAGTGGATGGAGCAGGCGCCATCCGCGTTGGATTCAATCCCAGCGGGAGTCAAGGGGTGGCTTCCCGACCCGCACGCTCGCTGTGGGGGGGGGAGCCTGGTGTGTGTGTGTCCCCCCCCACTTCCAAAGGCCACAGCTCGAGGGGTGGCTTTGGGGGGAAGTGGAATTCCTTTGGCTACTTTGGTTTCTTTAATTACAGTCTCAGTTTGGATGGATTCAGGATTGAGCCTGGGAATGCTGCTTGGCACATCTGCGGGTTCAATACATGAACACAAAGCAAACCAAAAAAGCACGAGAAGTGTAAAAAGCACCTATGGAGAGAAGAAACCAGACCCAGCATTGAGAGAGCAAAAGGCAGCAGAGAGGAAACCTACGTTCATCCCCATCGGATGCAGCCGGACGTCCCGTCACCGACCCGCAGCTCCGCGCTGCTCCAGGAACTCGGCACCAGTTGCCAACTTCCTGATCCACTCACCTTGAGGTATTTTTCCAGCATCTTTACGATGTGTTTGTTATTCAGGACGCTCTTGGCCACGTGTAAACTGGTTTTCTTGAACTGCTCTGCAGCCATCTGTGAAAGGAACAGACCTCTGTTGGGAAGGGGAAGGGATGGGATCCAAAGGGACCTGGGAACGCTTGTGAAGTGGCCGATGTCAACGTCATGAAGTTCAACCGAGCCAAGAGCGAGGTCCTGCATGCATCAGGGCTGTTCAGCCTCAAGAGGAGAAGCTGCGTGATCTCAGAGCAGCTTCCAGGGTCTGAAGGGGGCTACAAGGATGCTGGAGAGGGGCTCATCAGGGACTGGAGCGATAGGACAAGGGGTGATGGGTTCAGGCTGAAACAGGGAAGTTCAGCTTGGATACAAGGAAGAAGTTCTTTACTGTGAGGGTGGTGGGACACTGGAGTGGGTTGCTCAGGGAAGCTGTGAATGCTCCATCCCTGGCAGTGTTCACAGCCAGGCTGGATGGAATCTTGGGTGACATGGTTTAGCGTGAGGTGTCCCTACCCATGGCAAGGGGTTGGAACTGGATGATCTTAGGTCCTTTCCAACCCTAAGTGTTCTATGATTCAGCCTGCACTGACCAAGCTGCCAAACCCCCATGCACGAGAAACACCACATTTCCCTTTCAACATCACTTTCTGTGCTCAGTTCCCCATTTCTCATCCACTTGTGTTCCAATAAACCCTGCTGAGCCCATCTGCAAGTGTCCCACAAGCCCTGGGCAACAGCTTCACGTCGTGATGTGTTCAGAGACTGTGTGAGAAGGGCTTTTAGAAGCCACAAATCAACCTCGAGTGCCCAAACGAACGGAGGCGAAGGCATCGCTTACCCTGCGGTTCCTGTTGTGATCTGCAGATCTCAGGTGCCTCTGGAGAAGGTGGTTCTGTGCAGGAATTAACATGTCACAGGCCATGCAGTGAGCTGCCTCGATCTTCTTGAAGAAGTGCTCCTGGCCAATGCCTACAGAGACAAGAAGACATCAGCCAGAAGGCCAAGGGACCTGTTCAGCTGGTGGACGTCTCAGACACCTTTCCCCTCACTACTAACGCACTAATCCAGCACCCCTATTCCTTCCAGTGTCTGCTTCCCAAGACAAAAAGCATCCCATATGCTGCTCTAAGGTGGGCAGGATAGTTACTCTGCTCTAAACCAGATCATCCCAACACAGTACCCAAGTGGAGGGGGAGGACGGATGGGGATAACAGTCTGGGGTACAAAGGGATTGGCTCACCCGAGGCTGTTTTTCCCCCCAAATCCATTTATTTAAAGCTGGAAGGGACAAATCAGGCTTCCCCCAGTGCTGGGTTCATTCCTCCTCTCTTCTTAGGCTCAGCTTTTCTCCCTGCGGCTTAACTCAACTCCACTCATCACTCCCAATGGCACGAGGACAGAGCCAAGCAGATTTTTCCCCATCACCCTCACCGCCCCAACAGATCAACTTTAGCACTTAAACATTAAGAACAAACACAGAATCCAACTGCATTAACCAAACAGCCTCAAGAACCAACACTTTTGGGGTATTTTCCCTTTTTAACCTTAACAGCTGACCTCGCACAAGCCTCAGGAATCTGCTGCTTGAGCATTCCCAGCAGCGCTGGGCACTTCCATTTCTTCATCAAGTCCATCTGTTTCTCAAAGCTGGCAAAACCCACCCAGAACCTGCAGCTGGATGACTCAAATCCATCATGTTTTGCTCCCAAAGAACAACACCAGCACCTTTGTCTTTCTTTCCTTGCACAATGACTCTGTCTCTGGACACAGGACACAGATTTACCCTTGAAAGGATCCGGCTTCTGCTTTGTGCCCTCCTTCTCGGTCAGCTCCTGGCGCCGCTTCTCGATCTTCTTGTTCCTGTTGACAATGTACTCCTGGAAGGAAGAGGAGAAAATCCAATGTCCTCCACTGATGACGCAGGAGATCCAAAGGGAAATGGGTTCCCCAGGGAACACCCACAGAGAAGCCTGTGGTTGGGGAATGAACTGGATGAGGCCAAGGTTCTCCTCTCCCCATCATGTTATAACAAGAGATGGAAAGATCAAACTGGAGACAAACAGAAACCTGCTCCCATGTCACCATCAGATACCCTGCGGGAGACCCCTAAATCCTTGATAAATGCCCCCAAACGCAACCACTCCCTGGTCTTTATCATCTTCCTCAGCTCTGGGTGGACCAAATGAAGCCCAGCGACCCTAAATGAAGCCTTGATATCCCAGGATGGATGCAGGAAGGGTTGAGCTACTCCAGCACCCCATTTACCTGCAGGAACTCCACTGTTTTATCTGGGAGCTTGGTACCAATGAACCTCAAGGTCTCCTTGTGGAACTTGCTCTGGAGATGCTTCTGGATCTCCTCTTCCTCAAAGCTGCGGAACTTGCAGACAGAACAGGCAAACTGGATCCTAAGCAGAGAAGTCAAAACCCCGGATGAGGAACGAGCTCACCTTTAACATTAAGGTCAGGACCACCACCACCCTTGGTGCAGTTTTATACCTCGCTGTTGTTCCAGCTGCTACCCCCTCCCCAATTTTACTCCATTTTGGACCATTGGAATCGTGGTAGAACCTGCACAGATTGAACAGCAGCTCCTTCTCCTTAAAGCTTTATGTTATGGGAGTGGATGCTAAAAACCTGGGTGAGTTTACAAGCAATGAGCCAAATTCATGGCTACTCTTGGATGTGGAGATCCCTGGCACCTGATAGAGAAACACTGGTGCTACCTTGGCTGCTTCATCTTGTCTTTAGCTCATTGATTGTATGATTTAATAGCAAAGCTGCATATACAGCCTTGTGTTTTGCTATATACAGCCTTTATAAGGCTATAAAATAAAGCAATTAATGAGCTACAGGTAGATGTGTAAGTGCAGAGTGTATACGTGCACACACAGCCTCTTAAACACCCTTCTGAACTTACTGCTCTACGCTGATCCATGCATTAAACCCCGCAGTATCCTCCTCATCTTAAAACAATCTTAAAACACACAAAAATGGGTAAAAACCTGCTGAAACCAGAGTGCAGAGCCCCACAAGAGGACTCCCCAGGAGATTCTCCTGTTCACACAGAGTAACACTGGGAATGGACCTATTGATACTGCTCCTACCTGTCCATAGCGCGATCGCGCATCCGGTCTCTTCTCCGCTGCTTCTCCCTCTTCTTTTTCATCTCCTCATCATCATCCTCGCAGCCATCTCCTGACGCTGAGGAATAAATCAGAGTTACTCTGCTCCCCGTCACCTGCTTGGGTGGTTGAGGAATTCTGGGGCTCAATCCCTCTGTTTCCCCTTCACCCTCAGCATCGGGATGTCACAAACAGCTTTCAGGCTCTGGAAGCTCTTCCTCTCCCAAACCAGCTTCCAACCACAGGGAAGCAGCAGTCTCAGGCAATTGCTGTCATTACTGGGAAAGCAAAAAGGCACTGCAGATCCAGCAGACCTCGTTTTTGCAGTGTTTTGGGGTAGAAAGCTCCAAGTTCAAGGCCCATCAGCCTCAAAGGACATGGGGAACAATTCACCTGACACATTGTCAGGTAAAGAAGCCTCTGGGCATCAGAGGGAGCCTTCAGTGACACTCAACATCCAGCTACATCTCAGTTCCCATCCTGAACACCACCTAAAAGCAGCAGCTCAGGTCCCACATGTGGTTTTCCCCAAGTCACCAGGTTGCAAAGTGCTGGGGGCTGATGTGTCCTGACTGGAAATGACAATCCCAAACCAGCTGAAGTGATGGGGTTAGTCCAGGGCGCTGTGTGAAGGGGTAAATCCCTACCTTCCTCCATGAAATCACCTCGATTCCTATTCTCCTGGAAAAGAGAAACACGAAGTGTTACTTCCTCTATGTCACCACTAAGTATTGCTTCCTACTGTCAAGCTTTACATCTATGGCTGCTCCAAGGAATGCTGTAGAAGCCCCCTCCAGCCCCTCTCCAGGTTTCCTGGAGCCCCTTTAGGCACTGAAGCTGCTAAGTCCCCCCTTAAGGAGCCTTCTCCTCTCTCAGCCTGGCTCCAGAGCAGAGCTACTCCAGCCCTCGGAGCACATTCCCACAAAGACTGATAGAAAACAAGGATACTTACACCTTTGTCTGCTTCATCTCCCGATTTCTCCTCTCCTTCTCCCTCATCTGCTGTGCAAAAGAAGGATTGTTTAAGCTGGTGCTGGGGGGGGCTTTTGTCCCACTCACCACTGCCCTACTCACCACTGCCCTACTCAATCCCCCCAAGCTTTGAAATGGAACAATTCTCAGTTAGATGAAAGAGAAAACACTTAAAAGCAGAGGAAAACGGCCCAAAATGGGCTCGTACCGTTGTCAGTGTCATCTCCTTCGCTGTCAGTCTTTGCCTGTTTGCTGTCGGGCTCGTCCCCGCTCTGTGACTGTTTCCTCTTGCGTCCTCCCCCCTCTCCATCCGATCGCCCTCCGGAACGGTTCCGGAACCCTCTTCTCTTGGGCTGAAGGGGAAAGGAATCACTGGGATCAATCAACTTGAGGCACCAAGAGAAGCTTCAAAATCAAAGCATTCCACCCATCTGCCACATCTCAATTCTTGTGACCCTGCAGATGTGCTTTAACCAAAACCATAGAAAACACAAAAGGATTTTATAGCTGGGTTAGTGCCCCCTGTGAGCGGATCTGGGATGGGGGAGGCTCTATTTTGATTGCAAATGGGTCTATACAAGCTCAGTGGTACCCATTTCTATCCAGGAAAATGTGAATTATTCCATAGTGGAATAACTCATGGAAGCACCATGAATTAAGGCTCATGCTTCCCAAAGGACTGCACTCTCCAGCCAACCCACCGAGGGAAGCAACACCCAACCCTGACAAGAAACCAAAGCCGACGGCGATGACTTACCATGAGCGTGTTCATGTGCCAGGGCACCGACCCCATCCTGTCTCTGTTCCGTTGCCTCCCCATTCCATACGGCATATTCCCATACCGTCCCATTCCCATGCCCGACATCCCCATCATGCCATAGTCATAGTCTCCGTAGTCACCGTAATCTCCGTAGTCGCCATAGTCACCGTAATCCCCATAGTCGCCGTAGTCACCGTAATCTCCGTAGTCGCCGTAGTCACCATAATCGGGAACAAGGGCTTGGGAAAAGAGGGAAGGGAGCCTGTTGGATCCGGCCCCCCCCATCCCACGCCCTCCCATGTAGTTCAGCTCATTCCAACGGGCTGAGAGGCGCTCGGAGCTGGATGAGGGCATGAAGTGGTCGCTGCGGTTGAAGGCGTTGAGTCGCCCGCGGTTCTGGACGCGGTTCTGAGCCCGGCCCCTCATGAGCCCGTAGTTGTTCCCTCTGTTGCGTGATTGATCCCTGCGGTCAAACTGGCTCCCAAAGGAATCGTTGCGGTCGGTGCCGACGTCGCCGTAGTCGTAGCTGGGGCGATACATGTCCCGGTCGTTCATGGAGGACCTCGAGTCGTAGGAGTCAAAGGACTCGTATCTGAAAGAGCTGCGGGAGGAGACGATGGTCAGCACCAGGGGTGACATTGCCACACTTCACACAGGGGTTTGCATCCAGTTTTCATCCCAATCCGCGTGGCTTTGGCCAGAAAACCACAATAAAAGTATTTTAATCCCTGCAAATCCATCTCTCTTTGTATCCCATGTCACCTTTTCCTTATTCTTGGTGGAATTCCCATCCGGTCCAACTGTTCCAAGCACTGACAAGGCTACCGCTATCCCATGTCATGAGGGACTTGTCTACAGGGGTTGGGAACACTTCCAGCCTGTTCCAATGCCTGAGCACTCTGTGGGGAAGGAACTGTTCCCAATCTCCATCTAAACCTCCCCTGGTGCAGCTTGAGGCCGTTTCCTCTTGTCTCATCCCTTGGGAGCAGAGCCCAGCACCCTCCTGGCTCCATCCTCCTGTCAGGCAGTTGTAGGGAGCCATCAGGTCCCCCCTGAGCCTTCTCTTCTCCATCTGAACCCCCCAGGTCCCTCAGCCCTTCCCCATCACACTGTGCTCCAGGCCCTGCACCAGCTCCATTGCCCTTCTCTGGCCTTGCTCCAGCACCTCAATGTCTCTCTTGGAGTAAGGGGCTCAGAACTGGACACAGGATTCAAGGTGTGGCCTCACCAGTGCCCAGTGCAGGGGGACAATCCCTGCCCTGGTGCTGATGAGCACAAGCTCATGTCCAGCTCCATCAATCCACATCCTCAGCTCTTTTTCCATGAGCAGCTTTCAAGCCACTCTTCCCCAAGCCTGGGGCGTTGCACGAGGCTGCTGCAGCCCACATACAGAACTCGGTTCTTCACCCTATTGAACTTCAGACCAGCTTCATCTGCAGTTACATTAAAAGCCATTATTTTCCCTCTGAAACAGAAGCAAGTGGCAGAATCACCTCTCCTGGTCTTCCAACCCGTCCCCTGTGCCACCGCTGCCCTCCTTCGACAGCATATCCAGGCGCTGGTTGATCTTGGCAATGATGGAATCCGAGTTCTCGTTGGTGGAGTGCTCAGTGCCATAGGAGGTGATGTGCATGGAAGAGCCGACATCAGCACTGAGGCTCATATCCGAAGCTTTGTGGGTTTCCCAGCTGCTGGAGCTGGCAGGAGCGTAGTTGTACGAGGCTGCGGTGTTGGCGGCGGTGGTTTGGGTGTTGTAGTAGTCGTAGCCCTCATAGCCTGGCAGGAAAGGGAAAGGACATGGATGTTAATTCCATGTGACAGACACAGGAGGAAGAGTTTGGATGTGAACAGATGCCACCAGGCAGGACTGTAACTGGATTTGACCTCCTGGAAATGAAATGTGGGTCCTAAAACTGGGGAACAGCCAAGATTCCTCTTCCCCAAGCTTAAACTATGTGGCTCCTCAACATAAGGACTTGGAGCTGCTGGAGCAAGGCCAGAGGAAGCCACGAGGATGAGCAGAGGCTGCAGCAGCTCCTACATGGAGTCAGGCTGAGAACACTGGGGCTGGAGAAGGGAAGCTGTGTGGAGACCTCAGAGGAGTTTCTAGTGTCTGAAGGGGGCTCCAAGGATGTGAAAGGGAACTTCATCAGGGATAGGACAAGGGGTGATGGGTTCCAACTGAAACAGGGAATTTCAGGTTGGAGATAAGGAGTTCTTCCCTGTGAGGGTGGTGGGACACTGGGATGGGTTGGATGGAGAAGGTTTGGATGGAGAAGGTTTGGATGAAGCATCCCCGTTCAAGGCCAGGTTGGACAGGGCTTGGAGCAACCTGCTCTAGTGGAAGGTGTCCGTGCCCGTGGCAGTGGGTTGTGTACAGCCAAGCTGCCAGATTCCAAGGGTGAACCTTGGGTTTGGAGGGGAAACTGACATTAATCATATTATTAATCAATAGATCAGTTTATTACTGCACCCATCTGGCTGTCCAAGACCAAGGGAGAAATGGGGATGGAAAAGAAACAACTTTTCTCATCCAGAAGGTAATTTTCCTGCTCTAAAGCACAGCCAGCAGGACAGAACTTTGTCATGCTCCATGGGCCTAAGAAAGAGCTACAACCATGAAGCAAGGTAAAAGGGAAGACCTGAATCAGTGAGGAGGAGAGTTCTGCACCCCAATATCGAGCAAAGACAATGCAAGAGGTGGAAGAGAGCTGCAGAGCCTAAGCAGAGCATCCCAAACCCAGAGGTAACAGTGGTAGTCAGCACATACCTTGCCAGCTCGTCGCATTCGTTCCATAGGTACCTGAAGGGGACAGAGAGAAGAGAGTGGTTCAGCTCCCAAAGCAACAAAGTCAAAAGTTGAGAGGTGCAATAGACCTAATTCAGTTTAACCACTGGTATAAAGGATGGGAAGGAGGAAATCGGGACTTCCAAGAGCTGATTATGGAAATGTAATTATGGTACTTAATAGATGTTACATGTTTCTTGAAGCACTATTGAGCATTTTACACTTGACAACAGTTCAAATATTCCATAAACCCCCCTCAAGAAGCAGTAAAACTGCACAAAAAGCAAATGTTTGCTCAAATTATCACTTTTGGGAGCATTTTGGTGCTGCTGCTGCTGCTGTTTAGGCTGGAAAAGAGAGAGCCCAAAGTCTCAAATAGCCTTGGACAGGCTTTGTTTGCAGCACTAAACCCCCCGCCCCCAGCATGTTCATCACCCCCAGAATTGTGTTTCCTGGTACCAGAGGAAGTAGAAATGATTTAAAATCACTTCAAATGATTTAAAACAGATAGAAGAGAAAAAAAGGGGGGAGAAGTGTTTCTGTATCCCACTATCCTGGCTAAGAATTAGAAGTAAGCTCTACTCTCAAACAGAGACACAAACCTCACCTTGAGTGTTGGTGGCTCCAGTATTCCAAGTGCCATAACCTGCACGGAAAAGAAGGGAGCTGTTAAAGCATCACCTCTGCTGCTGGCCAAGGGCTTGGCTCTTCCCTAAATGACCCTCAACCCATCCAAGCCTTTAATTACAGCCTGACTCCTGCTTTTCATTGCTTGGAGCTGCTTGATGCTTTGTTGGGGCTGGATGAGCTTTAAGGTCCTTTCCAACCCAAACCAATCCATGATTCCACAAGGAGAAAATCTATGGGATAAGTCATCCAAAGAACAGAAGCAACACTGAGAACAGACACTCCAGTTGTGTTGTGCCAGCAGAAGCATCCTTTTCCTTAGGGAATACCGGATGTTCTCACACATGAGCTGAGGTGAGGAATGCCATTCCAGGAGCCAGTAAAACACATGGAGCTCTTCCACTTCCCAGCACTAATTGCAAGCATTGCACTAATGAAGTGCCTTCAGTCTTGTCCCCCCACATCAGCAGTGGGTGAAGCACTGGCCCAGGTGAAGGAAGCACCAAAGATCCCAGTGTGTTCACCAGCCCTTATTTCCCAGCAGAGATTTGGTTTTCCCCACCAAAATAACTCATTTCTCCACTTTAAACCTTTCCCAAGCTTCCAGGGTGGAATCAGCATCCTCAGGGATAAAGGGCCCTCCGTGAGCTCAGCAACACCTGAGGGCATCAGAGGACCTCTATGCTGCAATGAAACCTTGAGAGCACTGAAACGAACCCTTGGGATCAAAAGCGATGTGCTGGGATGTGCTAAAGCACTTCCCAGGAGCTTGGTTACCACTTCCCTGCAGGAAAATGGGGGTTTAATCTGTACTTACTACTCTGATGCTCAACAGTGACCAAGTCCCAAACAAACCCATCCACACCTTAAAGATCATTGAATGGGTTGGGTTGAAGGGACCTTAAAGCGCATCTGTGGCCCTGCCACAGACAGGGACACCCTTCCACTAGAGCAGGTTGCTCCAAGCCTCATCCAGTCTGGCCTTGGACATTGCCAAGGATGGGGCATCCAAACCTTCTCCATTCATCTCAGCCCAGTGACCCAGCATCCTCATAGAGGAGAACTTCCTTATCTCCAACCTGAACTTCCCTGTTCCAGTTTAAACCCATCGCCCTTTGTCCTACCACTACAAAGAACGTTTGCATCTCTTGGGAGGTGTCTCCTGATTTGACAAAGCTTTGATTTCTCGGAGGCCACCTCCAGTTTTCCCCAAACTTCCCTCTTTTTTTGGGCCAAAGCCCTCAATTTTGAAGCACATTTTTCCTCTGGATGTCACCAAGCTTTTCGCATCTAAGTGAGGGTGCAGAGGACACCTCACCCTCTCCATGAGCCTGGATTTGGTGGGGTGAAGCTCCCAGAACGTTTCCCACTGGAATTCTGAGCTCCTGTGGAAACCAGTAAACAGGAACTGGACACATCACCACCTCTTACATCAGAGCCTTATTACTGAGCAATTTCCTTTCCCACCATTGGTGTGTCCCTGTTTTCAGCTTCGCTTCCCAGTGGGATGAGGCTGGGATGTGGTATTCCAGCTGCTGGGGGGGGGCCTGAGGTGAGACAGGGCATGGAAATCAAGGCCAAACCTCCATTTCATCAACTGCAGCCACCCCAAAGCCTGACTTGAACTCCACAGCTCAACGTTCTCACTTCTTCACTCCAGCTTTGAGGGACACCATTGAGCCCCTGGTTGTGCCAGGCACGATCCCAGCTTGATTCCTGCCTCCAGGCATGCTCCTAGCTGGAGAACAGCAGGAAGAGGAAGCGAACCCAGCACAGGAAAGCTTTGCTCAGGGCAGATTGCTGTTTCAAACCCAAAATAGCAGCAGCTGTGGGATTAAAAGCGAACTCTTCTCCTCCCATTTTGAAGCTGTTTTGGATAAAACCTTAGCAATGTTAATCCAGGAGGCAAAAATAGCTTGGACCTACTCAAAACCTCAGGAAGACAGAGGTTGCTCAGCCCAAAATGCAGTGTTCTCCAGGCAAAGCCCTCCGCTTCTCAAAGACCTCAGGTTCTTCAGGCAAAGACCTCAGCTTCCCAAGGACCTCAGGTTCTCCAGGCAAAGAGCTCAGCTTCCCAAAGACCTCAGGTTCTCCAGGCAAAGCCCTCCGCTTCTCAAAGACCTCAGGTTCTCCAGGCAAAGAGCTCAGCTTGCCAAAGACTTCAGGTTCTCAAGGCAAAGAGCTCAGCTTCCCAAGGACCTCAGGTTCTCCAGGCAAAGAGCTCAGCTTCCCAAGGACCTCAGGTTCTCAAGGCAAAGAGCTCTGCTTCTCCAAAGCCCTCAGCTTCTCCAGGCAAAGATCTCAGGTCCTCAAAAGACCTCAGGTTCTCCAGGCAAAGAGCTCAGCTTCCCAAGGACCTCAGGTTCTCAAGGCAAAGAGCTCTGCTTCTCCAAAGCCCTCAGCTTCTCCAGGCAAAGAGCTCAGGTCCTCAAAAGACCTCAGCTTCTCAAAGCAAAGATCTCGAGCTCTGAAAGACCTCCGCTTCTCGAGGCACAGACCTCCACTTCTCAAGGCACAGACCTCCGCTTCTCAGAGAGCTCAGGTCCTCAAAAGACCTCAGCTTCTCAAAGCAAAGATCTCAGGCTCTGAAAGACCTCCGCTTCTCGAGGCACAGAGCTCAGCTTCTCGAGGCAAAGCCCTCCGCTTCTCGAGGCAAAGCCCTCCGCTTCTCGAGGCAAAGCCCTCCGCTTCTCGAGGCAAAGCCCTCCGCTTCTCAAAAGACCTCAGCTTCTCAAAGCCTTCAGCTTCTCAAAGCAAAGATCTCAGGCTCTGAAAGCCCTTCGCTTCTCGAGGCACAGAGCTCAGCTTCTCGAGGCAAAGCCCTCCGCTTCTCAGAGAGCTCAGGTCCTCAAAAGACCTCAGCTTCTCAAAGCCAAGACCTCAGCTTCTCAAAGCCAAGATCTCAGCTTCTCAAAGCCTTCAGCTTCTCAAAACCAAGATCTCAGGCTCTGAAAGCCCTCTGCTTCTCGAGGCAAAGACACCTCAAGCTTTCAGTACCCCTGAAGAACACGGTAATTCACGAGTTCAGTGCCTCATGAGCCACGTGGGTATTAAGGACTTAAGCACAGCACATCCGTAACCATCCCCAGGAGGGAAAACCCCAGCGGGTTAAGTGAGTAAATCCCCATCACCTTCCCTTGGGATAATAAATAGGACACAGTGCAGAGAAAGGGAAAAATCCCGGCTCAATAGAGACCTGCGCCCTGATCCCCAAGACAGCGCTCCCGAGCTGGGAGTAAAGCTTGGGAAAGGACAAGCAGAGCAATGATGAGGGATTTACGTGGGTCAGTCACTGTTTAACACCTGCAGAAGGAAGAGCCAGGATCCAGAAGGGAATTCCTTCCAGAAGCAGAGGTTCTCCTGCTGATTCCAACAATGGACTTTATCCAGGGAGAATAAAGCTTATTTCCTGCTGGAATCGGGAAGCGTTGGAGTTAATTTAGAGGCAGAGCAACCAGCGCTCATTGAAGGTGGCTTTAATCCTTACCACAGCTTCCCTCCTCCTCTTTATGCCCAAAGAACCCTTCAAACCCATTGAGAAGCACAATGAAAGCAGAGACGGAGCCATCCTGCCAACAGGTCTGCACTGACATCAAGTCCAGATGAACCAGGAAGGCTCCCTACGGCCAAAGCACCTCGTAGGGCAGCAGGAACTTGATAAAACACACGTTAAAGGGGCATTTGTGCCTTGTATCAAATGCTTCTGCAGCTGTAATCGTGTTATAAACCCCAAGGAAGGGCTTGCAGTATGGGGCTCCAAAGGGGAGAGGATCCGGGCTCGGCCCTGGCACCTATCCCCACCTGCTACCCCCTCACCCCCATATAAGCC
>WYDI02017144.1:0-15048 GCA_009867235.2 Psittacus erithacus
TCCCCCGCATTTGGACATTGCTGTTTGTTTCTGTATCCTCCTTCTGTTTGACATCCTCCTTTTACTTCTTCCTTGTTGTTCTTACTAAAAAGGGAGTGAGTTGCTCATTTAGTACTTAAGCCATATATTTATTACCATTAATTTTTTCCCCAAACTCACTGTGTAAAACCTTCCTTGTTCTTTTCTGTATTTAGCAGTTGTATCCATATTTAGCTATTTTAAAGTGAAATGAAATACATCTTAATGCTTACCAACCAAAGAAAGTTAGCTCTTTTCGAAGGATATTAAAAAAAAAAATAAAAATAGAAAAAGAGTTTTAAAATGTAGTGGCTTAACTTCATTTTGATTTAAATCAAAGAACCATGAAGAAAGAAGCAGCATCCTTCGTGTATGCCATAGTCAATATTTCTGCATAAAGGTGTTTGGAAGATGTAGAATGCCTAAGAGGAAACATTAAAGAGGGCAATTTGAATAATTCTTTAGAACTTCAAATAAACATGGGTTTGTTTTTCGATTTTGCAAGCTGAATTGGCAGTCTTGGCTGAGACAGAAGTCGAAATTTTATCTTTATATTCCACAGCAAATGGTAAAGAAGCGATAAGTCTGATGTGCTGGGTTTTTTCTTTTGCTGGTTTTTGTGTGTGTGTATACCCAGTACAGGGATTTTTTGCTTTTTACATGCATAATTCACAAACTGCTGTGGGGATTCAACTAAATCCAAACATGCTTGTACAAGACAAATAAGTAAACACTGTTTTGGTTTTTTTTTAAGCTAGTGATCACATTAGGACATTTACAATTTGAATGTGATAAATTATGAGAGGAATAATAAATTTTGTTAAGAATGACATTTTAACTTTAATTTTTTACACAAAACTGACTGATTGCCATGGTGTTTCTGTCCATACAAAAAAAAGATTGTGAGGATTTAACAAGAAGGCAAAATCAAGATTTTCTTTTTCCCCCTTTTAAAAAGATTTGCTATTAAAAACAAAATAAACTGTGGACAAGATTTGTTCATCTTTATTAACATATTTTATTGTAGGTTTTGTTTTGTTTTTTTTGACTTTAGGAATTTGGGTATTTAAAATTACTCGAAAAAAGTGTAACAAGGAAGGGAATGTAATCTACACTTCAGATAGGAAGATTGGGGTTTTTTTAACACTTTTGACACTTGCACTAAACTGAGCACTGATATTTATCATTGAAATCAGAGTACAAGATGGCTTCTTTAATCAGGCTCTCTCTGATAGAGATCTGATTTTGAGTTTTGCCCTAGGTCATAGACTTGGGGAGTTCAGGTGTTTATTTGCAACATACCAACCCAGAAAGAACTCTTAAGGGAGCTGTTTGAAGAAAACACTATGCTGATGATATTAGGTCTGTGTCATCATACAGAATTGGTAAAGACGGTACATCTTTCATATTGTATTTAAGGCTGAAGATGTGATGTGAGGTGGTCTGTTATTTATAGGGGATAAGTATGGATTTATTGCAAAAAAGTATTGTTTTTAAGAGGCAAGGGGCTAATCATGTAAGAAGAAGTCACACAATTTAAGAGAAAAACTACAACTGTAGTAGTTTGTAATAGGAACCAAATCTGTTGCTGTGGTTTGACTTTCTGTATGATTCTTCTCTCTGTAAGATCATTAGCCTTGCTCCTGTCAGCTGTCCATGCTCCTACTTAACCTACCTTCTCTGCTTGTGTGCAGTTTAATGCCTGTTTTCTCCTCCACCTGACAGGATGTATGTCAGGATAGGTTTCTTGCCCTGAAATTATTGCTAGAAATAGCTAAAAATTACTGGCAGTCCTGTATAATTGTAGTGAAGTGCAGCTCAGAAGAATTGCAAGTATCTCAGGCACTCAGAGGTGATCTGAGTATGGGTCCCTCTCAGTTTTTCTTTGCATTCTAACACTAACTCAAATAGCACTGACTGCTTAAAAAGTGCATATGAAGAAAGTGTGCCAGAAGTTTCGGATATCTGTTGGGAACGTGGGCCTACTTAGTATGTGAAACTATATGGTGCTAGCAAAGGATGCAAGAAGCAAGTACAGAAATTCTTCGCAGAGACCTGAGATGCAGTACAGTGAGAATACATGTAGCCTTCATTAACTATATGAATAATCTGCCAAGTAACTAATGCTGGATAAAATGCTGCTCAACTCTCACTTGTTGTGAAGATTAATTAAATATTTGATACAATGCTTGAGGTTTCTTGGATAGCATAATAGATGTCTGAAGGGAGAGAAAAATGAAGAAACAATATCCCCAAGCTCCTATTTTGAGAAGATCTTTGGTAACCTGTTTTAAAAATGTGGTAACATAATCCCTAGTAAAACAGTTTGATAAAGGATACCCAGCATGAATTCAGGCAGAAGAGGTCATGCTGAACTAATCTGTTTGAGTTCTTTGAAGATATTAGTGGTAAGAAAGATAAAGAAAATTCAGAGGATGTAGCATCCTTGCATTTCAAAAAGAATTTGACAGGCTTTCACATCAGAGATAAATGCCTACCGAAAGAACTCTGGAGTAGGAGGTAAATGAAGATGCTGGGAGAAAATTATTTGAAAGCAAGGAAATGGGAACTTCGTGAATTTCAGAAAAGTGGAATTACATTCCCCATGTCATCCTGTTTTTTAAAACTTGGACAATAGGACTATATAGAATATTACTAATTTTTATAGTGGTTGAAGAAAGCAGAAATAACTCTTAAGTTATTAAATCAGTTGCACAAAATTTGAGTCATTGAGATTAAGATTTGTCAGGAGCCTATTTATGTTCACACTCAAATAATCTCTTGTTACATGATCACACCACGATTTTCTACAGCATTTGCCTTCTTCAGTGTATAAAGTGTTTAGTATTCAGTGGACCATTCAGTAATTTGCTTTACCTTCATTCAGCCTCAGGTCCTATTAATTATTACCACTTGACTTGTGATTTGAGATAGATTTTTTAATTTCCTCATTGCCTTTTCCATGACAGTTTCCAGTAGCACACACTGTACTGCAGTGGAAGAATATAAGTTCCATTTTTCAATGATGGGGAACTGAGGCACTGAGCAATTACAGTCAAAGGAGTCTACTTATTTTGTACTATCAGCCTGAGGTTCCTAGAACATGGTCTTTTATTGTACTTAATTTGTACAGCATTTTATATATACAAAGCACAACTTCTGTTTGCTTAGGATGAAGCACTGAGGAACACACAACTTTTGATGACTCCCTTTGAAAAGCTTTAAAATTATTTAAATCTAAATTAGTCTAGTGCAGCATTTGACTGCCTGAACTGTCTAGCTGTCCTGCCTATTCATGCATTAAAACTAAAGGATTGTAAATTACAACTTCCTCAACAAATAAGAAAGAAAATAGTCTCACTGACTGCAGAGCTTACATATCCCCAGGATGTGTCCCACCCATGCTGTGAAATAGGAAGATTTCCCTTGTTGAAAAAACTATTGCAGTTCGCTGAACATTATTTTTTTTGTGGTAATTCCTAATTTTGAGTTGCTTTGCAATCTTGATAATAGCCTTTTGATGTATCTCTTCTCTATTTATAGAAGAGAAAGTTTTCCAAAGGTAAATGAGAAGGTACCTTTCAGTATATGGCAATGTGCTGACACCTATAGAGCTGGAACCATTTTCACAAAATCAGTGATATATTTTCTGATTACTGTGTCTCCTGTTATTCCTGCATACTTTGCACAAGAGTGATGAGGTGTAACTGTTTTCAGTTTCTGTGCTAAGAAAATGCTACTGTTTTCTATTTCCAAAGAAAAACTGTAGAATATTGCATTGTCATCTTCTTCCACTCTGAAGTCCAGGAATAAAGCAGTATTTTTGGCATTGTGCTGTTTAATAACCACTGTGCTTAACACTATTGAAATGTACTTCCTCGTCCTGACCCTTCCAATAATTCTGTAGACTTATCTCCTTGGAGTGTGACATCTGGAATCAAAGAGTCTCTTTCATACCTTTAAATTCAAATCTGGCAAACCTGAACTCTGATTTTAATTTAAGCCCCTTGGAACTCATGTAATAAAAATGCTGTGTTACATTGGTGTTACTATGTCATCAGGAAATACAGACATTTAAACTGATGTGGGATTTTTTGGTTTTTTTGTGTAGAATTTTGGTATCTTCTAACTGTTGGTTGTGGTTGACATTGGGATTAGCAGTATAAACAGAGATCACTTCTGCAAGCTTCAGATTTTAATTCATGGATACTTGTTCCTTAACTATCACCTAATTCATATCTTCTGTTGTAATATCTTTGTCCAACTTTAATGGAGTGTCTGTCTTTGCAGTGAGTTCTGTCAAGAGAGAGATTATTCTCTGCAAAATATTATTTTACTCCAGGATGTAACAAGCTAAACAGAACATGAGTTTTTACACTTATGGGCCATATATATCTCCTGGTTTATTTAATGCAGGAACCGAATCGATAAACAAAGGAATTGAAAGCTGTAAAGCGTTGTTTTCTGGGAAAAAAGAAAGATCCTGTATAAAACATGCAACTACTTAGAAATATGTTGGAATTGCAACTGCTTATATGCTGTGTTCCCTGACTTTAACATGTATTTGCTGTGGATTTTCTCTGGGGCAACTCAGGTTTAACATTCTTAAAATTACAAATTGGAAACAGAATGCACAGAGGGAGAGACAGTGTGCATTTCTGCAATAGACATGAATCAAAGGTGTCAATTGTAGGTGTTTGGGAAAAATCCAAAACCAAACAGATGTAGAGTCCTGTCTTGAGTAAGCATTAGCAACTTGAAAGACTTGAAGATGTGGCAGTTACTGAATCTACAAAATCTGTTGTGTTTCCTTCTTTATGTTAATCTAAAAAAGCCTAAAGAGACAGTCCTGCTTGGGTCCTTGAGTCATTAAAAGATCATCTTGAGGGTTTGGACCTTTCGAACTTCTGTATGTTTTTTTAATGTTCTATGCTATCACATAAGCAATGCTAGTATTTATCTTCTTACAGTGATAAACTGCATGAATGAAAATTGTCAGTCACATCACCATTGATGAGTTAGGCTTGACTGAAGCTTTTTTCAGTCAAAAAAGAGTGCTGTTAAATAAGCATTTGTGTTGTAATCATCCAGCTTGAGTCATTACAAGACTATTTCATGAATTAGCTGTGTAACAAGTTTCAGGTACAGGTTTGGGGATTTATTTTGGCTTGTTGGTTTTGTTTTTCACAAAATGGACAAGGCAGGGAAAGGGAAAG
Source organism: Psittacus erithacus (assembly GCA_009867235.2). NCBI lineage: Eukaryota > Metazoa > Chordata > Aves > Psittaciformes > Psittacidae > Psittacus > Psittacus erithacus. Next base: position 5,235 of record WYDI02017144.1, read on the forward strand.
AAGGAAAGCTGGGAGGGAGGAAGGGAGAAAGGGCGGGAAAGAAAGGAAAAGAAAAAAGGGAGGAAGGGAAGAACTGGAAAAATCAGAGGCCTTGGGCCAGTCGCTGGTCTTCAGTTGCAGCTTTGGAGTGTTTTCATTCAGATGGTGTTTAACTTATTTTTTCACACTGTTTTCAGATCCCAAAGAAATTATTTTTGCCTTACTGAAACAGAAGTATATGAAAAACAATCATCCTCTTCCGTTGTCATTTTTCCTCAGTAGAAACAGGAAGATATCTTTGCAGATTTGTGACTGCACCTCTGTGCATTGACTCATGTGAAATGAATGTCACATCCTGTATTCATTCTGGTTTGTACATCACAATTTATTCAGGTTGTTAAAGTTCTGGATTCATTGCTAGTCCTCTGGTTCTTCATATTATCGCAGGACAAAAGGAATGACCTCTATGGGTGATTTCATTTTATTGTCATTTTCTACATGGGTTGATGTGATGGCAGCCCATGGGGCTGAGACACTAAAGCTTAAACAGTAAAGCTCTTTTCAAGGATGAAGTAGTAAAAAGTGAGGGGATTTTTTTCTTTCCTTATAAATAAAGAAAATGGTTAGGCTTGATGAGTTACAGCAATGAAATTGGTGAGCTGGAAAACTTTAGTCAGGTGAGAGGCTCTTCTTCTCCAGTCAATTTTTGGAGGCTGCTTGATAGAATATGTCTGTTTAAATAGAAACTGAGAGTGTAGAAGGAAGATTTGATTGAGTATGTCATCTTTGCGTTATGAAAGAAACTCTTCTTGAAGTTTAGAAGACAATTTGCCCCTAGGAAGCCTTTGGAAAATAAGAGAGGTTTTTATTTTTTAATAGAGAAAGTCTTTAGGAATATTAGAAAGGAAGCTGATGTTTTCAGCAGTCCCAATTTTGATTTTAGAAAATTATTAGCTCAATAACTGCCTGAAGCAGGAAACCAAATTATTTTGCTGTGTTCCAGAAAAGTATAATTTCTATATTTATTTCTAAATGTGTTTGTTTGGGAAGAATTTGATTGAATTTTATTGCTTTCCCTGCAAAAGGAGAACCAAACCTAAGGTTGGTATGGGCAAGTACAACTGATACTGACCCCATGCTTAAAAAAAATGAAGAGGTAAGATGAGTGATGACCAGACAATACTCAGTTGGCTTCAGCATCATTTCATGATATACACAGAAATAGGGAAGACTGACCATATTTAAAAGCCAGTTTATAAAAAATACACAATGGTACATAACCGGACAAAATTACAATATTCTCTTTTTTCTCCCCTTAATAGAAAATAGAATATTCCAAGGCCAAAAATGGCTATCCTTCCTCACCTGAAGAATTAGCTGTGAAAACCTTCATATGTGTAAGATGCACAGCTATACACCATGGAGACAGTTGGAAACAGTAATGTAATCATAAAATGGTTTGGGTTGGAAAGGACCTTAAAAATCATCTAGTTCCAGCCCCCTGCCACGGTCAGGGACACCTTCCACTAGTCCAGGTTGCCCAAAGCCTCATCCAACCTGCCCTTGAACACTGCCAGGGAGGGGGCAGACGCAGCTCCTCTGGGAAACATGCACCAGTGCCTCACCACCCTCACAGTAAAGGACTTCTTCCTAATACCTAGTCTAAATCTACCCTATTTCAGTTTAAATCCTTTGCCCCTTATCCTGTCACTACAGGCCTCAGTAAAAAGTTCTTCTCTTGTCTTTTGTACACTCCTGCATCATATATAGAAGTGGAAGTGGACCTCTGGGCTAAGTAGTATGTGGTAAGATCACAGTGGCTCAAAAGAGTGGAACCATCCTGGATACGAGTGGTTGTTAAAGTTAGTGGACATTGATGCGCAATTCAAATGTACAAGAAGTCATTCAGAAGTAAGATGCAAAAGCAGTATTAGAAGCTTGCATGCCTGTGGTAGTCAACTAAATAAAAGTTATAAGTGTGAATGAAGACAAGCCCCTGGCATGTGTGTATTTCACCTTTTTTTATCATTGCTTCAACTGAACTAAAGACTCTGGCCTCTAGTCAGACTAGATAGACATCTAGCTGAGGCTCTGGTCAGCTTCTGCGTCAGATAAGCCGTGTTAGTTCCATGGCATTGCAAACCATTGTTATTTGATCACTGACCTTCAGTAAAACTATATCCATTTAACTTCCATTTTGATTTGGAATTGTGTTATACAAGAGCACCACCAGCATTTAAATAAGGAAAGTTTTCTGTTTCCTCCAATCTGTGTAGATATTCAAATAATTTGAGTTTTATTTACGTAGGGAAACTTTGTCATCTGCTAAATATCAAGATGACTGGAATCAGTTATTTCTCTTTCAGTAGTCAGGAAGAAATAGTTTGTTGCAGTACTTTTCCATGCTTAGGGTCGTTCTTGAGACCAAAACCAGTATTCCAAAAGTTTGTCCAAATTCATGTAACTGCTTGCCTTGTCATAGGGCTTGTGTGATGGGAATCAATTTCATGTGTTTTTATTTTAGGAATAGTGATCTATTTTTATCAGGTTTTGCAAATGTTTGGAGTTTATTGGCAAAAAGTGAGAAATGTACCAGCAAGCCAGGGAATTTGAGAGTTTCCCTGCTGAGCTTAATATAAGAGCAGTTCTCACTCCGCAGGGGCGCTTCATTTTCTGCTAGCTAATGTCCACATGGCAGGGTCTTTTTCATTTAGTGAAGAAGGGATTTTTAAAGTCTGCTCCAGAGCCCATTAACAATTGCAGGAAAGCTTTTCTGCTCATGCTAGAAGTAAAGCATTTACTTAAGTGCTTTCTTGAATCGGAGCCTCATGTGCTTACCCCGGAAATAGAGGTTCTAATTTTACACCTGCAGGAGCTGATGTTGCAGGTGGAGATTGCAGTAATGTCTAAAAGTAAGTTAAGGTTGTTACAAATAAGTCACATCTGTTACGGGAATATGGAGCAAATACAGGGCTGCTTTGGACCATCCATACAATACTGGGTAAAACTACATGAAAAATCACTACAAGGGGCTTAAAATTTAGTAGTCTCACACTATAATGCAGCATTTCTAAGTCACTTCTCAAGTTATGAATTGCCTGACATCTTCTGTAATGCATCAATTACCTGTCGTTCACAAAGAATTGTTTCCTGATCAGTAAGAATTCACTTGAAGTATTATGTAATAGCATTTCTTTTTCTGGAGAACTTGTTTAATTGGAGTATCTTGTAAGCCTGAAATAGGGAATTTCTTCCTTAAATGCCTTTTTAAACACTTTTGGTGTTACATAATAATAGTTTTATTTTTTTGTACTGTTAGGTGGCCCTAGCCATAGACTTGAGCAGTCTTTACTTGAAATGGTATTCCCTTGTGGCTGTGTTTTAATTCCATTAAATGAAAAAAACAAGCAGAACCCCCAAACAGATAGTTTGTATTTTTCTTTCTCTGTTTACTTAAAAAGGGTTCAGTGGGAGGACTTTTTTCTTCCTGGTAAGAGAAAGCTTCGAGGTGTGAAGTCCCTTCATATCTTCATGTAAGAAGTCTTTCACAGATCCCTTACACTTAGAATTATCTCAGCTATTATTTGTAATTATAAAACCCATATTTTTCAAACACAAATGTAGTGATTTTTCCCTTACACAGAATCTTGTAAATTGCGAGAGCATGGCAGTAATTATCGTGGAGGGGAATAAAATTAGCGAATGGTGTTTTCAGCAACACCTTTTCTAATTTGACTTAAAAAACAGTTATATCATAAAAGGTATTTCTGAAGCCTGTGGTAACACTGCCATGTATATTGATTTCCTAGTACATATAAGATCTACTTCTAAAGCGATGGAGTTAAAAATGTCATGCTTGAAATGTCTTCCAGTCTGTTGTAAAGCAGTTTCTCATATCCTGACAGGCCAGTCTGTTGTATGAAATCCCTTTGGGTTCCCAGTAATGGCAACAGACAATATTGTTGGTCTCTTAATCATTGAGATGCCAATTTAGAATACAATTAGAAGCGCTTTGACATACTCTTAAATCCCAATAAAGCCTACTGAAGCTAGCTATGTGTTTAAGTATGTCACTGCAGTGAAGACTAAGGGAATAGAGGCAGGCTGTCTGAATGCTTGTAAAGTTCTTTGATCTGAATAAAGTGTTGAAAAAACAAATTCTTCTCTTCAGCTCCACTACGAAGTCTGGAAATACAAACATGAGTTCCAAAGTGGCCAGCATTTATTCCCTTTGTTTTTCTATTAGTATAGAACATGGAGGCTGGTTTCCTGGCCAGCAGCATGTAGTTTTCTTCCAATAAATACATACTGCATCTCTTGACGTCTTCTAGCAAGGATAACAGGTAACTTTTCTGGTGCAAGAAATGGTCAAAGCATTGCTGGTCCAAGCAAGTTTTTCTGCTCAGTAATGATGCATCATACAGTCTGCTGTCTTCCTGGATTTTTGTGGGGCAGTGCAGATGTCTCACTGAAGTAAACTGACTACAGTGAGGGAGGAATAAAATCTGTGTAGTGGTGTTCTTAGTTTTTGAGAAATTGCGGGGCCTCAGCTGCATCAACTGACACAGTGAATTCATTTTTGTTTATGTAACATATACTATTGCTTCCTTCTTCTGGTGGAAAGAGTGAAATAATACAGAAAATAATACATAATAGATAATATAGGAATCATAGAATGGTTTGCGATGGAAAGGACCTTAAAGATCATGTAGCTCCAGTGCGCCTGCCATGGGCAGAGACACCTTCCACTAGGCTAGGTTGCTCAAAGCCCCGTCCAGCCTGGCCTTGAACACTGACAGGGATGGGGCAACCACAGCTTCTCTGGGCAACCTATGCCAGTGTCTCACCACCCTCACAGAAAAGAATTTCATACTAATATCTAATCCAAACTTACCCTCTTTCAGTTTAAAGCCATCCCTGTATTCTGTATTACTACATGCCTTTGTAAAAAGTCCCTCTCCAGATTTCTTCTAGGCCCTCTTTTAGGTACTGGAAGGCTGCTGTCAGGTCTCCCCTGAGCCTTCTCCAGGCTGAACAAACCCAGCGATCTCAGCTTGTCTTTATAGGAGAGATGCTCCAGCTTTCTGATCATCTTTGTGGCCTCCTCTGGACTCACACGAGCTGGTCCGTGTCCCTCTTTTGTTGGCAGCCCAAGAGCTGACCACAGTACTGCAGGTGGGGTCTCACGAGAGCCGAGTAGAGAGGCAGAATTACCTCCCTTCACCTGCTGGCGACATATTTTCTGATGCAGCCCAGCATACGCTTGGCTTTCTGGGCTGCAAGTGCACACTGTGAGCTCATGTTGGGCTTCTCACCAACCAACACCCCCAACTCCTTCTTAGGGCTGCTCTCAATCCATTCTCTGCCTAGTCTGTAGCTGTGCTTGAGGTTGCCCCAACCCAGGTGTAGGACCTTGCACTTGGCATGGTTAAACTTCATAAGGTGGGCATCAGCCCACCGCACAAGTGTGTCAAGGTCCCTCTGGATGGCATTCCTTCCCTCCAGCGTATCAACTGAACCACGTAACATAGTGTCGTTGGCAAACTTGCTGAGGGCGCACTCAATCCCACTGTCCATGTTGCTGATGAAGATGTACAACAGCACCACTCCCAACACAGATCCCTGAGGGACACCACTTGTCACCTGTCTCCACTTGGACATAGATCCATTGACTGCAACTCTGAGTGCAGCCATCCAGTGAATTCCTCGTCCACTGAGTGGTAGATACTAATGTATCAGGCAAGGATTCAGCATTTCCTGAGTTAATTAGACCTTTTTACCTAGGAAGCAAATGGCAAATATAATACTTTCTCACATAATACATGGTGAAGTGTTACCGTGTTTCAGGAGTTGCAATATCCAAAATTTCAACATAACTCTTACTTATAAGCCTTTTAAACAGAATCCCTTGCATATGATTGATAGTACATGAGAAGTAGTGAATACTAACCATCTTTTCTGAAGGAGAATGAAGTCAAAGACATTTGAGTGAAAAATATTTTGCCAGTGCTGAAATTGAATTGAGATTCTTACTTCCCTCAGCTTTGAAGATAATGCTAAAAGAGCAGTAATTATTTGTTATTATGCTTCCCCCTTAGCAGCAGCTGACTTTGGTAACTGTAGAGATGCCATCGCCTGAGTGGCAGATATGATTTCCTGCAGCAGCAGGGGTTAATTTGAGCTGATGTCTTTGATGAAATTTAAGACTACCTGATCTGGTCCAAATGTGGCACAAGTAAAACTTCTTTGCTTTCTGATCACTTGCAAATTGAGTGTCCTTGCAGTTTTCTACCTGAGTGCTTCAAATGAATGAATATTAATGAAAACTTCTAATGAATTTAGATCATGGAATGTGTTTGATCATTAGAGTATATCTTTGAAGAACTTCAGGTAGAGCAATGGAAAGAATTCTGTGCTGAAACTTGATCCCTAGTTTATGCATATTAGGTTAATTTCTTATTATGTTAGAAGGTCATTAGGTTTCACAGAACACGCATTCTGCAGTAGAACTGTATTTTTGTAAAAGATTTATTGAGAAGTGTCAACAGAGTTCCTTTCCACTTAAATCAAAATTAGTTTTATTGTGGTTGCTAACGTTCAGCTGCAATTGCTTGTTAAAGAAAATGTAACTGTGATGAATTTATAACCATATTAAAATTGGTTGATAATTTATATGGCAAGTGAAATCTGGCTTGTCACAAAAGGAAATGAAAATGCTAAATTTGTGCCAGTTCCTTCTCTCTTTATTCACAGTGTCTTATACCTTATTCCACATTAAAACTCTAGCAGAGAGACTTGGACTGCTTGCCTAGAAAAGTAATTACCTTTATAAATGAAGATGACAGAGTTTGTTCTTAAATAAACATGAATAATCCTTCTACCAGTTCAGAAAGCAGAAGGTACAGGTGCCATCTTATCCTGGCATAAGTTTGTTAAAAAACTCCCAAAACATTCCTTTTCATTCACCATTTCAAAGGGCTGGATTAAGCTACAGTGATTTTAATATTTCCCGCTCTTTATTCCTGGATTTAAATCATAGGTAAGTAATAGGTATTACAACAATTTAGGATGAACTTTATAATTTTTGCTTGAACGGATCAGAAAAATAGTCTTTTCAAGTAAGATAAGCCTTTGCAATTACTGTTGCAATTAAAGTTTCATGAAATCAGCAGGACTTTTTTTGGATCCTTCTCAGTGCAGACATTTTGTTCCAACCAGAAATAATATTGGTATATGAAGCAGTGGAAGAAACGAGGTAAACCCACACAACAGGTTACATTCTTGGTGAAATGGTACTTCATGTGTATCTCATTTCTCATTTGACAAAATATATCAGAATTTCAGATCCTATTAATCAGGTTATTTTCATTATCTTTCATTGATTCATTTCTTGTTTAACTATTAATGAAGATTTTCCTATTATGGAGAGCATGATCCAAAGCAAAGCACTTGCTTTTCCAGCTGCGTGGTAGTTCTTATTTCTGGTTTTCTCTTAAAAGAAGAGAAGGATTAAATTGCAGGGGTTAACCCTGCATATGTTTGTAGTTCTGCACTCTAACAAAGAAAATGAGCCACGTATCCCAGAGTTTCACAGACTATAGTATCTTTCACCTATATCAGAATATGTTTTCTGTAGGTAACAGGATTGTCTTTGCAGAATTCAGTTGGCCAAATTCATACTGGAGCAATTTAATAGATGGATGGATGAATGGATAGCTAGCTAGCTAGATAAATAGAAAGATAGACAGATATTACTGTTAACTGAAACTGTGGCTGACCCATACAGATTGCAAGGTTCTGCGAAAGGATGTCATGAACACGTGAAAGCAATAACTAATGTACAGTTTGCAATACAAAAAAATTCAGTCATAATTCCTGCATAGGTACAGATGTTCTACCATAGTCACATGCTGCTGTTTCTTCTTTTCTTTTCCTATTTCTGTACTAATTGAAAGGGAAAATGCAACCATTTATCAGCTATTACCTTTTTTTTTTTTTTTTTTTTTTTTTAAAGCCATTGTATTTCACCAGAAAGTCCCTGAAGGAGCAGTTCTCACTACATTTATTTGCCTGGGGTAGGCTTCAGTGCATTAGCCACAGAGGCCTCCAAAAGCTGTAGCCTCTCTCCAATAAATAACAAGAATGACCCAGATCAAAAACTTCCTTTCATACAGCACCAAGGCTCTCTGTTGTGCCTGGGCTCTGCTGTCAGGGGGCAGAGCTGCTTCCCAAAGGTTGGCAAGCCAACATGCCAACATTGCACAGGCAGTGCCCTCACACAGGGTGCAACCCATGGTAGCTGAGCCCAGTAAGCGGTGTACTGGCAGTAACAGGTCTTACTGACAGTCTAGGCAGGACTAGGGACCAAGGCTTGAAGGCCCATGTGTGAGCTTAAATAGAGCCCCTGGACAGAGGGTGTGGGATATGACCATAGGTGAAGCTGGTCAGAGCCATTAAACCCTGGAAGCCAGCGGGCTTTTTTAAGGCAACTCATTATACTTTGCCATTGCTCCTCTTGTTCATTTTTGAGTTCAGAGTTGGCAGTAATGTCTGCTAGAAGCAGGAGAAAAAAACCCAACCTTAAAAGCAATTACTGTCACTCTTCAGCTCAGAAGAGGGACATAGAGTCCCTTAAGCAAAGAACTTCTTGCCTGGGTTAGAGTGGACTAAATTCATCTGTTTTTAAAGAGCATACACCAGGACTGGTTTTGAAAGGGTGTATGTTGGGTAGTTTGTGTAAAGTCACTAGTCAGCCAGGCTGGACTGGACACTCACTGGAATGATTTTCTTGACCTATATATCACTGTGCTTTTGCTGTGCCATGGAATTATGGAGAATATATTGGCTGGAAGCATCTACCAAGGCTAGTGAAGCTGATTGTATGAAGCAGCCAAACCAGGCTCTGAAATTCATCTCCAGCTGTAGCTGGTGCAACTGCTTTTGGCCCCCTGAAGTGTATCTTGCAGTACACTGCAAGATAGAGATGTAGCCCTCCACAACCAGAGAATAGATATCCAGGATCTGTCACTGTTTGCTAACCTTTGTGCTGTCTGGAGCATGTTCTTTGTGACCTTTGCCTCGAGGGGTACCTGCCAGGGCCTAGGTGGCCTCTGTGTGCTGGAGCCTCCCCCACAGTCTCCATATAAGCATCTGTTGACTGCTGAGAAGGGATGCTTCTAGAGCTGCCATTGAAGGGCTGCCCATGCAGAAATGTGCCTGATAGGCCTATGTCTCTCTGGCCAAGAAAAAAACCAACCCAGTGCCCACCCCATTATCCACACATAGCTCTGGATACTGCAAATCACATTAGGCAGCCTTCCTAGGCAGTCCATTAGGCTTCTTCTCAGAAAATATTCCCTATCAAGAGGTTATAATCAGCTGTTCTATCCTTGTCCCTGTTGTCACTGCAGGACAGACAGCCCCTCTGGGGTAATGGGGCTGGGGGAGGGAACCGTATGGTTCCCAGATTTTGCCTGGGAAGCAGGGAGAAGGGGGCAGGCTGTGGTAAGAAAATTCATAACAGGCCCAAGCAGATCCCAAGACTTAGCAAGGAAAAGAATCCTGCTGTGAACATTATACTGCTTTCAGCAAGTACCTCAGGATGCCCATAATTTATACATCTCTCTCTGCATTCATCTTGAAGAAGACTGAAACTGTCAACCTTGGGATGCAGAGGAGTGTTGAAAGGGTGTGCACAGCCAGAGAGAGAAGCAGTAGATTTTCTGTAGGCTGTTAGACTTTGTCCTGGGTTCAGCAGCAGCAGTCATTTTTCTCCTTCTTAGTAGCTGATGCAGTGCTGTGTTTTTGATTTTGGTCTGGGAACAGCGGTGATAAC
>WYDI02017146.1:0-15470 GCA_009867235.2 Psittacus erithacus
GCCAAGGAAGTATTCCATACCATAGCACGTCATGTCCAGGATGTGAACTGGGAGATACCCGGAAGGGCTAGCTCTCTGCTCTATCAGCGAGTGGTGACTGTATTCTCTTCCCTTGTTATTTCCTTTATCATTGTTATTATTGGTGGTAGCAGTGGTTTGTGTTACACCTTAGTTACTGGACTGTTCTTATCTCAACCCATGGAAGTTGCATTCTTTCGATTCTCCTCCCCATCCCTCCGGGGGTGGGGGGGGTGTGGAAGGACAGGTTGTGCGGGGGAAAGGAGCAGGCTACATGCTTTTCTAATTTACAACTAAGCTTAAGCCACGACAATTTCTTATAAAGCTTTCTTCAGATTCAAGTCCAACTTTTAGAGAGAACACGTTTCTTTCTGAACAGCCAGGAGGCAAGTGACCAGAGAGAAGGATATAATGAAAAAAATGTAATAGTAGTTTCAAAACAGTTTGTAAGGCATTTATGAAAGAATTATTTTAGAGTTATAGACTTCTGGCAGTTCTCTGTATTGTTTGTAAAATTTAATCTGAAAATTAACTCTTATGCACTGGTGCTTGACCACAATTGAATACTGCATCATATGAATGTTTACTGTAATGCTAAAATCTATTTAAAATTGTTTACAAGTTAAAATTGAGATATGACAGTTTCAACAGAAAATTACTGAGAGCTGGTGGTGAAAATTTACTTTTATTAGAAAAAGGTGAAATTTTTACAGCTATAGTGTATACTTAAGTATAAATCTAATAGAACAGTATCATTTTCATTGCCCTGAAAATTAATTGAAGAGCTCTGAGGAAAAGTAAGGTCAAAATTAAAAGCTAATCATTAGACCCTTGAGAAAAAAAAAATTCTGCTTACTTTTAAATTCACTATAAAAGATGAATTCATAGACTACAAAGATTAGCAAATTGGGAAGATTGTACTGAGATCCTTCTAAAATGAGGGCTTAAATTCATAGCCTGAGTTTTTATGACGCCTCATTTCACTTTCAAGTGCAGTAATTATATTGCCAATGAAGTCAGCCTTTAGTAATAGGATATCAAAAAATGTAATTCAAAATTCAATAGAAGAATTTAGGAGAAGCTGGTCATGAAGCTGAAAATGGAAGAACAGAACCTGCAAAGCTGCAGGTTTTGTTCCCTTGCTTTGCCTGAAACCATCTGCTCAACTAAAATATCTCATATTTATTCGCTCAAGTTAAACTAGAAAGGTTAGTGGCTTGATCAATACAAAACAAAATATTTCATGTTATAACAAGTAATATATACTTACTTTCTTTCAGTAGATCTTCCAAATATTTTGTGGTGCTCTGTACAGAAGAGCTTCTTCCTTTCCCAAAAAATTTAATTTGCATTCATTTTTACTTTTAAAAGATTCAGAGAGAGTAAAAACTTGTGGGAACTTTAAATCTTATTAATGAAGAAGTATTTTAGATTATTTCCTTGAAATTTGAACTTACAAGCATAGACTAAATATTTTTTCCTGTGATTTTTGATAACATTCTTCACTGAAAGATAACAAACCAGGTAAGAAGCAAACAAAGAATATTTTTAAACTTTTAAGTTTTCAGTTCTTCAACAAGTAAGAAGCTATTTTAGTGGCTAAAAGTTATCACACTTGCCCTCACTTTTCAGCAGTATTTTTGAATGAAATTTAAAAAAAAAAAAATCGAATATAATTAGTACATGTAGAATGAAGAAAAAATGCTAAAGGCAGTTTGTGGATATGTCTTTTTTAACATGGTATGATAAACATATACATAATCACAAAATCAGGGAACAGTTGAGATTGTAAGGGACCTCTGGGGGTTATCTGATCGAACACCTTTGTTTAACCAAGGGCACCAAGAGCCAGTTACCCTGGACTATGTCCAAATGGCTTTACCTCCAAGAACTGTGCCAGGGTCCAGTCACCCTCACAATGTGTTTCCTAAATTTCAGACAAACCCTCCTGTGTCTGAGTTTGTGCCCATTGCCTCTGGACTTCCCACTGGACTCCCCTGATAAGACCCTGGCTCTGTCATCTATGCACCCTCCCTTCGGGTATTTCTATACACTGATGAGACCCTTGAACCTTCTCTTCTTCAGGCTGAACTAATCCAGTTCTCTTGTCCTTTATTCACAGGAGAGATTCTCCAATCCTTTTATCATTTTTGTGACCCTTCACTGAATTTTCTGCAGTATGTCTGTGTACCTCTTGTACTGAGGAGTCTAGAACTGGACACAGTATTCCAGGTTTAGCCTCACCAGAGCTGAGTAGAGGGGAAGGATCACCTTCCTTGACCTGGTGACAATACTTCGTCTAATGCAGCCCAGAACATTTTTAGCCTTCTTTGCAGCGAGAGCACACAGCTGGCTCCTGTTCTGCCAAGCTGCATTCCAGCTGGGTGGCCCACAGCATATATTGGTGCATGGATATACATATACATGCACATACATGTGCACATTTATTTCATTCTTTTGTAATAGAATATTCTTGTGAACCTTTTAGTTAGAGATGAAAAGCTATAATTGTGGAAAGATACATCCATTAACGTCTGGCTAGGATAGCTGAAGATGTTCTCACCTGGTTCCCTGATGACGCATCATCTTATGATTGCCTTACCCATGACACATGATATAGTGATTACCACCCCCACAGCAGGTAGCAAAATGATTCTTCTGAATCCTTACTAGTTCTCTGTAGGCAGATATAGATATCATCTGTGGCTGAAGCTAAAACATTAACTTCAGGCCCTGAAGGCAAACAGTATAGAAGAGTTTATACCTGTATTATCAAATTCTCCTTATGTTTTCTCCTCCTTTCCCAAAATGGAATGGTTTCTTCTGTCCTTTTATTTCCTGTACTCAGGGTACTCAGGGTGTACCTGGAAAAATCCAGTGTGATTCGTCAGCATGTCTGAGCCACTGGTTAGCCTTATCTTGTTTACTAGTGATGTAATTGTATTTACTAAAATGAAAAGCTTGATTTTGCTGGTTGTCTATACACAGTGTAAGGTAATTGTTAATGCTGAGGCTATAGCATGAGCCAAGAATGTGTGCAGCTTCTACTGGACAAAACATTATTTTTTATGGTGTAAGAAGTTACTAATGACAGTTAGGCTGCTGGAGGAATTTACAAGCAAAAGTTAGGAGTTAATAGTGAGTGCCTTCAGTAGCATAACTAGTAAAGAATGAGGATATTGTACTTATGCTTTAACATTTCCCGGTAAAGATGTACATGATAAAAAGAGTAAAAATATTTACTTGCAGAAATGGTTAAAGATAACTATACTCCACCAGTGTACTGTGTTTATAATCAGTGCTTTTTGCAGCTGCTTGTAATAGTAGCTCATTGATTAACTATGAAAACAAAAAAATAGCATAGGATAAAGAATAGATATTATTGGCTTTCTTTCTGCAACACTTAATGATAACACTTTCAGAGGCTTGCAAATCACATCAGTAGAATAGTGCATAGTGCTTGATTATTAAATACAATGTGGCGCAGATCCAGGGAAATTAATATAGGTATCTAAATTAGGTTTCTTGCCTATGGGCAGAAACAGTACAGCCCTTAGAAAGCGAAGTACTCAAACACCCTGTGAGTCACAGGAGAGAAAGTGAACCGATCCACCTGGGTTCTGTTGTTATTTATACAGAGATATTGTAAGGAATCTGTAGAAAATGCTAAACCTCTAAATCCCCTCAGAATGCCCACGTTACATCTGGCCATACATGATTTTAATAGTGTATATGAATTTACTTGTAATAATAGAGCAGAAACCCTTTAAATCCTAGCTTGGATAACTGTCTTTGTGAGGCAAACTTGTTACTTCCTGCCACAGCTCAGCTCGCATTTGGCAAAGAGTTATTTCTCCATACTGCTAAAAATACAATTAACCAGGCAGTTGAATTGACGTTCATTGACCTTTTCAATATATATTGGGCTAGATAAAACAACTGAATTATCCTTTGCCTAGCAAAAATAGAGAGAATCACTCTATGTTAGTCAGTCTCTTTCTCCTTCAAAGCAGTGTGGTTGATAGTATGAAGTGATAACCTTTTTCCATTGTCTAGCATCACTAAAGTGATGTTAAAGTGATGTTAAAGTTCACTAGGATCACTAAAGATGTGCAGATTATGTGAATTCAAACCTGACTGGAGTTCTAGGGTTTTTAGAGTGGTTCCCACCTGCTGGTCTGGAGTAAATGCTAAGTATGCTAAGACATCCTCAATAAAATTTTGTAATTTCTTTCAAGCATTTCTTAATTAAATGGCTGCCAGGAGATTATAGCTTGCATCTGAAAGGATTGAAGGCATGATTAGGTTTCTACACACCTATGTGTGTAGGCTTCTCCACATCAGCTACGTTCCTGGCCTCACAATGTAAGCAATGAATATCTAACGCAGTTCCCAGCAGAAGAACAAACTGATGTATTGCTTTGAGAGGTGCCATGGATTATCACACTGCCTGGCTCCCAGCAGATATTCTAGAAGCGTTCCCTCATAAATCCAGTGCCATATTTACTGGTCTTATGTGGATTTTTAGACCCCATGCAGTATCTGAAATGGTGCTAAATGCTTGGATTTATATAAGTGATTTATGTAATGACTTGATTTGAATGTCAGCCTATATCAGGAAAATACAAATCTGAGAACGTGAGGAAGTTTGACAGTATTTAAAACAATATTTAAGTAATTATTTATGTTAACTTCAAGCAAATAAACCCAAATATATTATGTTAAGAATTAATAACTTCTCAGCTCATAAAAAAGGAGCATCTAGGATGATCTCCATATTCTTCTATTCGCATATCAATGTATGACAAATTTGGGTCTGAAATTTCATTTCCCTGTGAAATGGCAATTAATTTATTATAGCACAGATAAAATATCTTATTTCTCTACTTTTCTTATGTAGGTCGTGCAGTAAAGCTAACTTTTTTATAACAACCTCTCTGGCTGTGGAGGTATCTTGTGAGCTGGTATATTATCTGAGAAAAGATGTAATAGTTCAAAGCTGTCCAAAAGTTCCGTCAATGGCTGGCATTTCTTGTGTAGGTTAAGTGACTGAAAATTTGTAAATAGTGAAAATGCTAACCATTAAATACAGGTGTGTGTAACACACATTTCCAAATACAGTTTTCTATCAGTAAAGTTTAGTAAAGTATCAGTAAATGCTTTTTAGCTGTCATGAGATGCTGTTCAAATAAAAAGTTGTGGCAGCATAATGCTGGTTTTTTATCCTGCATACAGACAACTTACTTGACTTTTTACTTAGTGTCTCATGATATTCTGAGAATATCATTTGCCACTAAACATGTTGGGGTAAATTTACTTAGTGGAAGAGCTGATCTTCACTAGACAAATCCCTTTTACAAGTGGTCATAAAATTATTGAGGGATGACAATGATGAATAGAAAATACAAACCTTGCCTCTCTTTATACTAATCCTGTATTGCCAGTGGTTCAGAACAATGTTTTGATAAAAATATTCCACTTCTGTTGCTTATCCTATGGCAAACATTTATTCTCTTAAATGTCCCCATTAGAATACATGGAGTGTGCCCATGTGAAAACATGTATTTATTGATGCATTAGATTTATTAACTGTCCAAATCAATTATAAGCTCTGGTCATAGAAATAAGAAGATACCTTTCCTTGATCTTCAAAATAGCTCCACCCTAGGTGGAGATGCACTTGCCCTCATGGAACTTCACAAGGATCCTGTCAACCTCTTTCTACAGCCTGTTGAGGTTCCTCTGGGTGGCAGCATGACCCTTCCCAGCACTGTCAGCTACTCTACATTTTGGTGTCATCAGCAAACTTGCTGAGGCTACACTCTGCCCTATTATCCAGATCCATAATGACTTCTGCAACCTAGTGTGGAGGTATCTAGGCTAGTTTTAGCATAACTTGATTAACAGGATCATAACAGGGTAAGAGTTGACCCGGCAAAGATTAAATTATCCTTCTTTACAGCAAGTTTTGCTGCTAGTTGTTAGTGCTCCATAAATCATGCCTCCAGAGATCATGTAAACATAACTCATTGAAAGCGGAGAAGGAAAAGACCAATCACTAATCTAGACAGTTATTAACAACAAGTAGTTTTACAAACAGAAGCCTTTCTTATTCTTGATGTCATCAACATTTTAGAGATTATGTATGTACTAGAAGAATTTTTTGTATTAGACATTTGAGACATTTATCCTTGAAGTATACTATGTCAAAAAGGTGTTTATATTGACAGTTCCCCTTCTATGTGAGGTTTTCTTATCCACCCTTTTTTGCCTATTTCTAAGACCCGAGGATTGTATTTGAAACAGAAGAACATTATTTAGGGAAAAGATGCTTCTTTTGTATTCCATTTCTATGTACATGTTCTCCTACAGGGATTTTATGAAAAAGATATAAATATTGGTATAGTTAACTACAGTCAACAGATGACTACAGCTAAAAAAAAGAGGAAAAAAAACCCACTAATATTCAAATGTAGGCTATTACTTGCTATTAACTGAATAACATTTGTGTTCTGTTTGTTGGCGTCTGTCATGCCTTTACCTAATCTATTAAAATTATCACTTACACAAGAAAAAGCAAGAATTCGAAACAGAAGAGCTTCAAATAAAACAATCTGGCTTTAAACCAAGTGAGACCAGGTGATAAGAACATTTTATCATAGCCCAGCGTTATTGTTGCTTCTAGAATTGGGGTATTTTTTTTTTATATATATTTCTTTTTTTAATGTGATTCTTTTTTAATTTGTCCTCCTTATGGATGCAATTTGACCTCTAGAAGTTTTGTTATTTCACATGCAGTGTTTTAACACTATTGTAACATATGCATGGATCTCAGAATTTTCTTACCTTTTTCCTCAAGGATTAGAGAAGAAAAAATACAACGTGCTGTATGAGAGATTCATCTCACCTAACTTTAGAAATGTAGAAAGTAAATATGTAACATATGAGAAAGATATTTACTTAAAAAGAGATTTATCTTGAAAACAAGATTTTTTTTTTCTTCATTTATTGGAGAGCAAGCCTGTCATGATGAGGTTAAATGCAGATCTCTGCATCGGTATAATGAAGTATGTAGAAAGCTTGTGTCTTAGATTTTTGCACTCCTTATTTTGTGTAATTGCATAGATTAATAAAATCAATGTGAAAAAACATCACTAGAGGCAGGAGCTGGGAGAAGGAGAGTAAAATTATTACCATTTTCCTAAACTGAATAACATCTTAATAAGAAACACATCATTAGGGTGATAAGTAAACTGGTCAAATTAGTTTCAAAGACAGAACCAGTAGTACTGCTAGTCCAACAAAAGTCAATATGTGTGCCAAAAACCACTGCTGATATTTACAAATTAAGTTAAAATTAAAATATTATAAAAGATAACAAGGGAACATTTATATAAAATAATATTGAAGATTTTAATCAATGGGCTTATAAAATCATAAGCTTTAGGGAAGTGTTACTGTTGTGAAAGTGCTTTCAACATCACAAATGCTGTCAATGAATATTCCACTTCCATTACTTGGTTTAGTCAGGAGAGTGGTGAAAAAAAAAAAAATCAGTCTTTTAATTTTTATATCGAGTGGAAAACTTCAGAGAATGTGTGTGTGATCATTTGTTTATCTAATTATATTCATTTTGGTAACCTAATGATAGGTTAAGGAAAACAGACTTCAACTATGACTTTTTTTTTTTTGTTTGTTTTGTGTTTTGTACCCTGATGTGGGGGAGGGATAGGGAGCACTCAGGATTATAACTGAAGGATAGAAAGCCAGTTTGGATTTTCTTCTGCATATGAAATTATTTTTAATGTGTGGAGAAAAAGTTGGAATTACAAATTTAACACTGAACGCGTTTCCTTTGCTGGTGACTAAAAGCACCAAAAATACCAGCTTAGCAGATGTCACGGGTCAGTTGTTAGACAGAAAACACAATCAGGATTTTTTCCAAAATTCTAGTCCAAGACTGTTGACTATTACTGCTGTGTGACTGATCTTCTTGCAATATATTGTCACCTGCATGCATACACAGGTCACAGACTTCCAGACAGGCAAATGTATGTCTTTTGTCTCTAAGCAATAAATCTCAGTGTAAATTATTTGTAGCAGAAATTTTTAGCTGTATGTTTCAAGAAAGAACTATATTCTATAGTTTCTTAAATATCTTAAATGTACAATGTATTATTGCTGAGGAGAAAGCATTTTTCTGAGAATACAGAAATCTGAGGGATTTAGTATAGTCTCTTTGTGGTTTGGTTGAGCAGCTGGCTTTACTAAATCACACATTATGAATAATTTAGTCCATGAGCAACACAAATATTGAATTTTATGCATTGAATATTTGTGTTACTACAGAGAAATGCCTGGAAACCATTTCTGGGCTGAAACAGGTTTACTGAAATCATTAATTAAATGGGAATAAGAAGGCAAGAATTCCAAACAGATGCAGAATTTTCAATGAGCTGAAAGAAAATGGTAGAAAATAAAAGGACACATGCTATATTAGAGAAATTATCAATTGCAAATATATTTTGTTATTTTATTCCTAAGACAATGTATAGAAATGATTGCTCTAAAAAAAAGTAAAAACTCAAAAAGATAAATTAGGTATAAACTTTTTTAAAAATATCAATTTAAGGATCCTAATTGGAAAACAATCAAGTGAGTAAAGCAGATGATTATATTGGATTTAGCTCAATTTAGTCAATTTCTAGCAAAAAACCCCCCAGCCAATAAATACTAGCTAAGGTTCAGCTGGATAAAATGAGACTTAGAATGGAATTTAAACTCCATTTCCATACATTATCAATTTGTGACCATCTTATCTCTACATGTAGGAGTCCAGAAAAGATAATGACCTTTGTACTTTTTAGAAGACTTCAAGGGGGGGAATGAGGGAATGTTTAAGTGTTTTAATCTACTTTAGCCTGCTTGCTGGTGCAGTGGGTTGAGATACAGAGAAGGGCTTTACTCTGTTTAAGCACTGCTCAGCAATAATGAAAATATCATTGTATTAGAGTATTTTCATCACAAATGCAAAACATAGTCCCATATCAACTACTACGAGGAAAATTAATTCTATTGTAGGCATGACAGTAGAGTGGTCATAAAATGGGCTGCAAATTTTACACTGAAATAGGAGAAGTAAGAAAAGTTATAAGGAACTGGGATATATTTTCTGCAGAAAACAAATAAACAAACATGTTATGCTATTTAATTTTTTTTTTTTAATTTTGAAGACATCAGTCCAGTACTTAAAAAACATTAATTTGAAAAGTCTGTTTTTTCCCATGGAAGATATTTTCTGTCTTGGAGAAGAAAAGAATTAACTATTGCTTCTCTTTCTGTTTTTGTAGTTTATAGAGCATTATGCATGTGTTCAGGGCTTTGTGGCTTTGTCTATGGAAGAGATCAGAAAAAAAGAAAATAACATTTCATTTTGGCATACAAAGGAAATTAGGCAGGCAGAGTTTGATGTTTTTATGTACCCATGCATCTTTTTGAGCCCTACAAAGATTGTTTGCATGTACACTTTTGTTTCTAGGTATATGACAGGGAGTCAAATAATTAAATTGAACCTCCCTGTAATGCCTGTTAAATAATCACTGTAAGTGTGAAAAAATTACATGGTCTGTTGAAAAAATGCCTGTTTGTGAAGACTAGTTGCTAATCAACTAACTCGAAACTACGTGGAACATCATACTTTCGAGTACTAAGTGCTAAGTGCAGATGTCCTCTGTCCATATTATATTTATTTTCATAAATTTTAATATGATTTTTCCTACTGAGCTTTGTGACACTAAGTAGATAGAATAATTTATATTGTGAGGTTTGGGAATCATCTGGAATGTGTTAATCTCAATTAAAATTTAGCACTCTGCATTGGAAAATTAACTGATTTGAGCAAAGCCTACCAATCATGCCTTCCAGAAAAAAGGTAACATCACTGGTATGCTGTTTCATCTCTCAAATTTCTTGGACTTAAAAAAATAAATAAATAAAAAGAAATCTTCCATCACTTCCAGAAAAGAAAGTTAGTTAAAGTACTTTCTTTACCTACAACGTGAAAAGCAGCATTCGCATTCATTCTTTTCTAGTTAAGTGGCAACAAGATTTATTATAATATGAAGTCAGATTTTTAGTGAAACCCTATTATTCCTGATTTAAAACTTCTTAGTGAGATTAGCATTTAAATTATATGCCATCAATTTTATTTAAGTTTTTATTAATGGCTGATGCCTATAGAATACCTCTAGACTAAACCAAAGATCTTGTTCCTATCAACCATCATTTTAATCCCAGAGAAGACAGGGATATATTCATTCAGACAGAATCCTGAATTAACTGATGCATAACCAAATGTGTTCATATAGAAGTAGATCAATTTGGTATGCTATTAATAATATTAGCTCAGTAGACTGTTGTTTCTACCTGTAAGCTCCAGTTTTAGTGGAAATAATTAAGTTTGACAGCAGGCTGTTCTTGGAAAAAGAAGTAACAAAACTATTTACAAGCATTGCAGACTTTATGAAAAGCGTAGTATCTCCAAGATCAATATACCTATGAAAAATGTAAGTTACAACTGCTGATCAGTTGCCAGTTGCAGAACCTATGCTCAGCTCTCTAAAGGAAATCTGCATAAAGTTTTTGAAAATGGAGCATTTCAGCAAACTCTTAAGGTGAAACAAAAAAATGAAAGCAATTAACTCACTATTTTGTTTATCGCATAGGTTCAAAATTTTTAAATAAGGTTAAGAAGTTTAAGCATAATTAAACAATTAGTCTTCACAAGAGGGTTTATATCCAACAGGAGTAGCTCAGAGATTATTTGTTTTGTTAAAAAGTATCACTTTCCGGGGAACTTTTACTTTTTTCACCCTCAGATTTGCAGCAGAACGTAAATAGCCTAACTGATATATCTTAATATATGTAAATACAGTTTTAATCTGGACATAATGAATGAATTGAAACCTGCAGTTACAATAGCATTTAAAGGCATTCTTACAGTTATAGATAGAAAATACAAAGTGTCAAACAATTTATTCCTTTCACCACATTAGGCAACTGAAATACTTCCATTTATATACCAATACAATTATGTAAGAACAATGTCTTCTTCTACCAGCTTTATACAGATAAAAAATTCTTCTAATTGGAATTTTGTCCAAAGATGAAGAGTATTTCCTAAAAGCTAGAGCAACGTAAGCATGGTAAGACTTTGAAAGTGGACTGAGAACTTGTTTTAAAGAAAGTTTTAAATAGTATTTTTATACTTTCAAGGAATTCAGACAAAACCATTTTTTTACTTTTAATTTTAATTTGTACAAAGAATAAGCATGACCTTACATTTCAAAAACCTCTATTCTTTCCTGGTAGCTATATTACTACAATCATCAACAGCCACCAGTCACGACAAATTTGTGCATGGAAGAAGATGCATAAAAGGACAATGATGGCTAAACAAACATCCCTCTTGAAAAGTATTCAATGTGCAAACTTTAGGTCATTTCTTCTTCAGATTTTTGTTTCATGTGGTAATGTGTTTCTCTGACTCGAGGCTGTCAAGTGACTTCAGGTACATTTTGGATCACGAAGGAGATTCAAGGTCTTTGTTAAACAAAATGAGCCATGAAAATCCACATTTCATTTATTCAGTTAATTTAAAGGATTTTAAGCTTTTTTTCTTCTGTTATGTCTACTAATACCAGTAAAATAAGGCCAATCCTGTGTTCCATGTAACATTGGCATATAAGTTTCTGAAGGCACTTCAGGGTGTTTTTTACAGGGAGAATGCATCTAAAGACTGAGGTAATTTTTAGAGAACTGGAAGTTACTTTCTGTCTATGATAACATTAACATAACATTGGGTATAAAATTTAATACTGTTCAGGGTATAGAAGTAAAGATTTAATAGATGGACCACTTGATGGATAAAGAACTGACTGGATGGCCACATGCAAAGAATTGTGGTCAACGGCTCAATGTCCAGCTAGAGATCAGTAACAAGTGGTGTCCCTCAGGGATTGGTGTTGGGACTGGTCTTGTTCAACATCTTTGTCAGTGACATGGACAGTGGGATTGAGCGCACCCTTAGTAAGTTTGCTGATGACACCAAGCTGTGTGGTTCGGTTGATACGCTGGAGGGAAGGAATGCCATCCAGAGGGACTGTGACGTGCCTGTGAGATGGGCTGATGCCAACCTTATGAAGTTTAACCATGCCAAGTGTGAGGTCCTACACCTGTGTCAGAGCAATCCCAGGCACGGCTACAGGTTGGGGAGGGAAGAGATTCAGAGCAGCCCTGCGGAGAAGGACTAGAGGGTGTTGGTTGATGAGAAACTTAAAATGAGCCAGCAGTGTGCGCTCGCAGCCCAGAAAGCCAATCATATCCTGGGCTGTATCAAAAGGAGCGTGACTAGCAGGTCAAAGGAGATGATGCTGCCCCTCTACTCTGCTCTCATGAGACCTCACTTAAAGTACTGTGTTCTGGTGTCCTCAACATAAAAAGGACATGAAACTGTTGGAACAAGTCCAGAGGAGGGCCACGAGGATAATCAGGGGACTGGAACACCTCCCGTATGAAGACAGGCTGAGAAAGTTGGGGTTGTTCAGCCTGGAGAAGAGAAGGCTGCATGGAGACCTCATACCTCCAGTATCTGAAGGGAGCCTATAGGGATACTGGGGAGGGACTCTTCATTAGGGACTGTAGTGATAGGACGAGGGGTAATGGGTTCATACTTAAACAGGGGAAGTTTAGATTAGATATAAGGAGGAAGTTCTTTACTGTGAGGGTGATGAGGCACTGGAATGGGTTGCCCAAGGAAGTTCTGAATGATCCATCCCTGGCAGTGTTCAAGGCCAGGCTGGAGTCTTGGGTGACATGGTTTAGTGTGAGGTGTCCCTGCCCATGGCAGGAGGGTTGGAAACAGGTGATCTGAAGGTCCTTTCCAACCCTAACTATTCTATGATTCTATGATTCTAATTATGTGTTGTTAAGGACTGTTCAAGATTCTAATCAAAATAAGTAGACATGGGCAGATAGAGACCACACAAAGCATATGAATAATACTGTGCCCCCTTTAGCAGCAACTATCACTTGGAAAAAAGAAGATAAAAACTTTTGTATGTGCTTAGTATCTTACTTTGGCATGCAGGGAACACCTTCCTACTTTGTTCAGTTTTGTAGACCAGACACCTGTCCTGGACAAAATATCCAGTTTTTTTCTTTTTAATGGAAGGAATCCTGTGATATTTCCTCATCTCCCCTTTTGGGTAGTTACTGTGTCTGAAGAACATATCAAGGTGATGGAATTTGAGATTTAGTTCTCCCTGACTAAGGAAATGTTGTCACATCTCACCCTTTTCACAAGGTAGGAGGAAGCTTTACCTAAATAATGAGGGCATGTTTTGTGCCTCTTCAGAAGGATGAGGATACTATAAAAGTTTTGATGATGCAGTTCTCTGGCACTTCCATTGTCTTGTAGTCTCTTCCAAGAGTGGGTTGCAGGCAAGAGTGGGTGATTGTTTCTTTCCCAGGACAGCTAGCATCACCTTTTGCCTAATAATGTCTGAATTTCATCCTAGGTGCCACATTTTCAAAGGGATAAGTGGAACTTACCCCATCTCTCAGATGATCGTTTATGTAGAAAATGTTACATTTACCTTAATATAATTCAAATCAATTAATCAAATCACTAATACTCTCACCTGGCTCGTACCTGCAAAAGCAAAAGGCTAAAAGAGATGCTGCAGTAGATCTGTCAGGGAGCAGCAGGAGAGATTCTCCCCAGGGAAAGAAGGTGGGAGCCAAAGGTGATGGCAAGACAGGCAGCAAAAAGGGCACAGTCCAGTGGTGTGTGCACTGTCAAGTCACTGTGCAAGTACCAAACCCCTCCTTTTGTGCTCGTTAAACTTGACTTTTCTTTTGTCAGTGCTTAAATACTTTTCTCTGCAGATACCAGTGAGTGTACTTCATTGAGTTGAAGAATGCCTGCTCTTTGCAGAATTGTACTGAAAGTATGGACTTATAGAATCAACTAGGTTGGAAAAGACATTTAAGATCAAGTCCAAAGTAATTTAAAAGTACAGTTGAGAAAGGACTTGGTGGGTGTTTTAACTAGGAAAAAATGAGAACCATGATGACACAAAGTTACTAAAAAATCTCAGGATATCCCTAGTCTGAGAAGTTCTAGCCATGCTAGACGTAACTATGCTGAAGTAGCACTGCAATGAGGGTTCTGAAAAGTGACAGCCCTGTGAGTTTCCAAGTGTTACAAAACCCAGAAATATTTCTTCAGTGTTATATGCAATTCTCTCTTTAATGATATATGCCATAGCCATGGAAGAGCAAGCTGAACATAATACGGTTTCCAAGGAAACATCCTTGTTTACTGAATTTCCTGATTAAGTACATCCTGATTTAATAAAAATGTATTGATTATTTTGATGTAATAAGGAAATATAACTATGGAGTAGAAAGACATTAAAGCAAATTATTGAAATTTAGACAACATGAAACAGCTTTATGGGACTTTTGATTTAAAAATAATAGCTTTAATTTCAACTTCTTTTTTTCCCTTACTAATAGGGTTTAGACATTAGGACATTCAGAAATACAGCATTTATCACAAGTCAGCTCATGCGGGTAAAATAAGTGGGTGGAAGTAAGGAATGAATATTTTTCTCAAAGTTATTTTTTCCATACCTTCACAGTTAGGAAAAGGCCTTGAAATGGAATAATATGTTTTACTCCATATGTCTGTTACTTTTATGGTTAGTATATTGTTTTTTATATAGTTTAAATAGTTAGTTATAGATTTTTATAGTTAATTCATAGGTTTTGTTTGTTTGTACAAAAAACCCATATTATTTAGTCTTTTTTTTTTTTTTAAGTAAATGAACGCAGGTTTCTGTCTGCCTTTAAAATTTGGGAATTTGCTTTTGGTTTGGGGTTTGTTTTGTTTTGTTTTGTTTTCATTCCTAAGATGAATTTATAATTGGAAAGACTTCAGCCTGCCTTTCTTTTTGGTGCATGAAATCTCAGAATTTTGGGACAGGACAGTGTTCACTGATTGCTACTTTATTTGAAACACCTGGCAGTTCAGTCAGAAGATCTTATAAATATTTGCCTTAAGAGCCTAGGTAGATATTGGAACATCAGAATAAAGAAGTAGCTATCTGATAGTGATTCGGAGAAAACTCCAGGAACAAACTAGCCAACGCAGTTTTCCAAGTTGACAAGCAGGTATTCTTTATTACGGCGCCGGGAGACACGGGGGATAGCTCCTCCTAACATGTGTCCCCTCACTGCTACACAAGCCATCCTTATATAGCTACTGGGCATACATACATATTCATGAGGCTATATATGGATTACATCATATTCTAGAAAGTGTCCCGCATGTGTACAGAAATGTGGTAGTGGTCTCCGAGGGTCATTTACTTCTTCCAACAATCTTC
>WYDI02017148.1:0-24714 GCA_009867235.2 Psittacus erithacus
GTTAGTTTGGGTCAGGTGTCCTGTCTCTGCTTCCTCCTGGCTTCCCCTCCTCCCTGGCAGAGCATGAGACTCAGAAAATCCTTGGTTAGACTAAACATTACTGAGCTGCAGCTAAAAACATCAGTGTTAGCAGCGCTGTTCCCAGGCTGAAAGTTAAAAACACAGCTCTGCACCGGCTACTAAAATGGAGAAAAAATGACTGCTACTGCTGAACCGAGGACAATAGTGCACTGCTGGCAGTCTGCCGTGTAGGTGATGGGATGCAAGTAGGATCTGATTTAGGAGATGTCTACTTAAAGTTAAGAATCTTCCTGTAGCTCCTTGAAATAAACTCTTCATCACTACCTATTTTGACTGAAAGATATTTTTATAGAAATTTGATAAATACAACCTCTAAATAACAGATTAATTACTTTCAAATACTATCTGATTAGGAATGGAATTTTGAATTAGACTGTGATCACATCTGTACAACTAGTAGCTATACAAAAGTGAGTGCCAGCAAATGGTGACTCACTGACTCAACATTATCAAGGCCAGAAGGAACCACAGTGATCACCTAGTCTGATCTCTTCTTTAAACTACAGAACTGTCTGGAATTACTGTATGAAGTGCCAGAAAAGCATCTTGTCTTGATTTTTCAATTTCTGTAAAGAGCCTATTTCTATCTCCAAAAAAAAAATAATTCTAACAGTTAATTCTTTCACTTAAACTTTTGCCTTATGCCTACATTAAACTTGTCTAGCTTCCTCTTCTAGCCAGTGGATCCTACCATCTGCAGGGCTGAAGAGTTCATTATCACAGTCTGTGCACTTGCCCCATTGCTATGAATCCGTATGGCCATGATGGCACTGCTGAGAGACTGTGGTTATCACTAACTCATTACCACCATCTCTACTCTCCTTGCTCAGGCACTGTGGAACTATACCCTTGCTGGTGAGGATAACTGCCCTTCTGTCACCCTGGCTCCTAGTTTACCTTCCCTGTGGAGCAGCCTGCTCTTGCTACTCCCTAACAGAGCCTGATCATGCTGACGACACCTCCCTTAAAACGCTATTTTTACCTCTTCTGCCTTCAAAGGAAGTTACTGCCTGATCTTCTAAGGGATGTTCTGGATTGGCCTTTTTCTGAGCAGAACACAGGTGATCTGAGGAACATCAGGTTAATACAAACTCAAATAGCTGGAAAGCATGCCAATTACAAGACTTGATGAAATTAAGCCACTTCTAGGGCTGGCAAAGTATACACACATATCGTCAGTAAGCCTTTTCTTTTCTGCTAATGGGCACAGATTTTAAAAACTTTCCTGGAGTAAGAGTACTGGAGGATAAGAGCACCTCTAGAAAAACCATTAAGATGATGGTAGTCTAATGGTTTCATAAGATGATGAAAAATGCTGGCTGAAATTAAAGCAACTACACACTCATAAAATAAAAAAAATTACTTGAGAAAGAAAATTAGATACAAGGAGACCATTTAGAGGCAGGCAAATCATTGTAACTTACATGCCATATCAATGTCAGTTTTCTATCATTGGATCTAATTAATACTTCATGTGAATTGTCACTCGGATTACCCACATCTGATGCATCTTCTTTCTCACCACACAAATTAAGTAATATAATTATTCACATAATCAAAAAATTTGACTTCTGACAATATGCATTCCTAGTTTAGTTGCATAGCAGAACACTTTTTTAGCACTTTAGGCAGATGATGTACTTCAGCTCAGTAATATCTGTGCCTTGCAGCTATTATGTGTCTTCCTTACTTGCTAAAAAAAAAAGAAAAACAAACAAAAAAAAAACCTCTAGAAAACTTCTCCCCATAGCCATGATTTTAATGTTCATAAAACATCACTTATGTAGTTAAAATCTTACTCTAAGAGTTAAAATCTCTCTCTCTTTTTTTATCCAGTGCATAAAATGCATTACATAAAATGAGAGCAATATAATTTAGGTCATTGAGCTATAAAGTAGCACGAGTTTCTTCCCACTTCACTCCCCAGTACTTTTGAAGAGAAAATTTGAATATTACAGATTGGTGCAATGTGGTCTGTGTGTGACTCCTTCATGCTTCCTTTAAGACCAGTACTCTAAATGCATGTCAGGTAGCACAGCAGGACTAACTTAGGAGCACGGTAATTTGCTGCCAGAACAGATCAATAGAAGATTATTATCCATAATTCCCAAGATGACAGAAAGCATGTAGTCAGACCATGCTGAAACATACAGTTTACAAATTAAATTAGTCAAAAGCCCCTCCTGGAGGCAAATCCTGTAGCAGAAAATTGATTTCTTATTAGTTTTACATGACTGTGCTTTTGCTACTGAGGGCTACACCAAGGCTAGCATTTCCGATAAAGTGGTGAATAACCAGAAGTCTATCTAAACACGGATGCCTTTTGAGTCATTACTTTTTCCACAGATACTGGCATCAGATGTACTATTTAGTTTTACATACTGGGGATAAGTAACATGAGGATTGTGACTCAATGCCCCAGAGATCATCAATGAGACCATGAAAAGGAATCCCTTTTCTTCTGAAAAAGTACAATCAGATGTCTGATTTTAACCCACAAGTTTACGTCAGGAGCGTGCTCTTAAGAGTGAATACCCTGCTCTAATTCACCTACCTGGCTTAGCGTACAGAGTAGTGGAGTGCAAAAACTGGATGCCTTTCAGATTAAATCAACCGTGAGTTCACCAAACGTTTCCAGCCACTAACAGGCACTCTGTCCAAATAAAACACACCCAAAACACATTCTGTAGGGGTGTAGGATCCCCTGCATTAGCTATTTTCCTCTACAGAGGCATTCCTATTGGACCATATTGTGTGCTAAAGCAGACATAACATTCATTAGTGCATTCAAGGTTTAAGTAACAGAAGAATCAGGTTTTAAGCAAATGATTAAAAAAACCATTTAAGATTTAAAGAACAAGGGAATATAATTGAATGTCCCTTTTTTAGAAAAAGAAAAATTATTTAAAGCAGTTAACTGGTAACTACTAGATCACAATCAGTAATATATAAGGACAAAATTATGATCTTCAAAATTCTTACAGCTACGTTTACCTTCTCCAGTATCTTTAGGTTCTGGAAACTTCTAGCGAAATTAGCTGAGCTGTACAAATGAATACATATTTGAAGATGTAGTTAGGAATGCTTAATCTTTCAGAAATTAATCAAAGGCTAGGTTCCTGAACTAGGCTCAGGACAGAAATCTGTTTTTTTCTGATAAAGCTATAAACTGGATGTCAGGGTGATTAAGCACATGTTTAAACATGTAAGACATTTAGCTCATTGCTCATCACAGAAATATTTTGTTCAACTTAGTGTTCTATTCCATCATAAACCATTCTATGATTTTATTCTTTTGTGCAAAACTAATTGGGGGCAGGGGAAATTAAACTAGACACTGGTAGGCACTTTGAATTCAATGCAAAACGTAAATTTTCAATTTATTTCCAAAGTTGCATTATCTAAATAAGGACTATACAACCCAGCCTTTGCTGGATGTGTCTCTGGTTGCAAATAAATGCACTAAAGACTTCTTTTTATCTATCATCATACCTTACAGAAAAGGATTTTTACCCCAAACTACATGCTGGGGACAGACCTCTGGGCCATGTTAAACGTTAGGTGCTCAGGGAAGTTGCCTGGGAGAATGGTACTTAGAGGCCAGTGCAATGTTCAGGACTGTTCTCACAGTTTAACAATACAGCTGACCAAATTTGAGTATCTTGGGATGTTAAATTTACTACTATAAGCATAGTCTTTGAATAATCATTAACTGACAGAGACCTACTGATTGGTATGTCCCAGAAAATCAATGCTCCAGACATTTTCCAATGATAAAACAGACTTTGAGATGTTGTCATAAATGGTAATTCCTTCAGGATATTTTATGTGCAGAAATTCAGATTAGTGAAGGCTTTGATCTTCAGTGGAAAGTGACCCTGAAAAATGATTGGATTTATAATCCTGAGCAGCTAGTTCCCAGTGTTTATACTCGGCAATATCCCCCACAGAAATGTCAGAATATGAACATAAAGTTGAATGGTGTCGAATACACAACACAATTCCCATATCTTTCAGTAAACACTAACCTTCTGTTCCATAAGTAATGTGTTTGTAGGGATTGCTGCAAATGCCTTGTAGCTTGTCTTGATCTTGTATTGCTAAAAAGGTAAACCAGAAAGCAGGAAGAGAAGTAAAACAGGGTAGAAGAGGAAGAGGTGGAAAGTGGGAAGAGAGGAGAAAGGTACGACAGAATGAAAGATGATTCCAATTGTCTTGCAGACATGTAGCAACAATACAATGCTTACATATTACCTAGGAAAGATCTTTCTCAACATCTAGTGCTTCTGTTATGATCTTAAAGGACTGTAATGTATATCTTTTGCTTTTAGGAATGAAGTGGGGCAAAGTAAATTCTCTGTACCAGCTTATAATTTCCAAAGTGATTTTGACTACTTTCTGCTGACTACTATCCTTAAATGAATATCTGGAGAGGCTGTGAAGTTTTTCCAAGTTTGCTTGTGATTTGATACGATGATGCATAGCTACTTCTGCAAGTACATGCACTTCAACAACTGCTGCTGTGCAGTCTTGTCCTGGACCACTAAGTCAGAGGGATTTCTGTGACTTGCTTTAATGAGACTGATTAGGATCCTTAAATGCTGAATTACTTGTATAAGTGGATAGATAATTTAAGTCATGCCACAGCTTTTCATCTCCTGCATAAGTAACTCTACCACCCAAACAAATTTTTCAAAGTAACTGTAGGAACTTTTACATTCTAACCAAGCATATAGGACTGGCAATCTAAATCATACAAAATGTATGGGTTTGCATATAAAAATTCTAAGATTAGCCTTAAGAATTATTATTTTAAAACAATTTATATGTTAAACTGTCTTAGCTCACCAGTTGTTTTTAACTCATCAGAAAACATGCTTTCTACATTTCCTTTCTAATTACAGAGGTTGAATTCAGTAAGTTTAAAATTACTGATGAGATTCTTCTATATTATATGAGTTTAAGAGCTAGGATTCTTTACAGGATAATCCATCTCATCCCAAAACTGGCATCTAGCAAGGTAAAATAAAATCATCCTGTAGATACACCGTACTCTTTCCATTAACTATAATAGAATTGCCCAAGTTGTGCTTGGATATCTTTCAGATATCAAAAGTCGTGTGAGTTGAATCCTACCCTTTGAACACGTAGACAGAAACACTGCTATAAGTATGTGTACATTCATATATATATATGTACAAAATCTATATGCAGATAAGATGATATAAAATACTGCTCACTGAAGTAAGACGGAAGACCAAAATTCCAAGTATTAAAACTGCCATATCCACAAAATGTATCCTTGTTTGCTTATAATTGATATTCAATCAAGAAATTTATAAAATCGCACATGCAAGTGAAATGCAACATCTTTACTAGCCCACAGGCTTTTACATATGATGAGATGGGCATCATATATAATGAGAACACTGTGACCATTTTGAAGTGGTTGTACTGTTATATGAACTAAACAAAGACAGATCAGATTTCAAAAATGCAAAATTTTCTATACTACTGAAAGGTGCTTTATCGCGTCCAGATACTGTAGAACCTGTGAACAATGTGCTATTGTCACAGTGTCTGAGATGAGTGGAAAGTCTTCAATTCAGTTTCTCGTCTATATGAGTACGTTAACTGACACATTAGTTCATTTCATTTAAAATTCTTATTCAATGCCTAACTATATGTTATAATCTGGTTCACAGGAATGGACAGTTAGGTCTGCTGGCTTGTACTATGGTCTAGTCAGAAGCAAACCTAGTCCAATATCAAAGTTCGGGCAAATATCAGCCTGGGGAGTTTTGAGAGAAGTGCCCTACTTTTCTTGCTCAAATGATCACCCAGGGCACCCACAGGGCATCGCAAAGTGTGCTAGACACATACTTATAAAGCCTTAAAGTCAGCGACCAACCACGGTAGTGCAGAGCTCTTCAGGAGCAATCTTTCCTGCTTTGTGGTAGGTTTTGCAGCTGTGCTGAGCTCCATGTTGTTACAGTTAGTTTGTTCCCCAGCTGTTTTGGGTAGATCTACATGCATCCCTGAGCTACATTCAAACAGGAAAAGTCAAAGAATTATGTAGAAATGATACCCCATGAAACTACTGCAAAGAGCTTTCAAACAACAGCCAGAAGTTTTTATTCTAATCTATTCCTGCTGAATCAGCAATTTTACGTGTCTCCACTCCATCCTACTGTTAATTTTTCTGTATTAGGTCCATAAGGACACTATTAATGTGTCTGCAAAATCCAGGGAAAGGGGTTTTTATTACCTTTGGTCACACAAAGTTCACACTGGTCTGTGGATTATGTTTATATTCATTTTGCAAAGCAGTCATGTTTTTAAATCATTGGTGATCACAAACATATAAAGCATGGGAAAGCACATGTTTATATATAAAAATGCAAGCAGTTAAAGAAGTTCATTGGTTATTCTTCAATTTGCAAGAATCAATGCATGCGTAGACATAGACAATTTAAAAGCTCTCCATATTTCATAATTGCTTTGATATCATGCTAATGGTACAGTTTGATGTGAATACTGAAAAGTACATCTAATATCAAAATTCTGGTTTAATAGGTCTTGGTTTAATACATGTCTTAATGTCAACCACTGTTGAAGCAACATTAAGGTAGATAAATTGCACATGCCAAAGTAAGTCAAGCACTTGTAGATGCTGTGCTTTTCCCTTGATACCCACTTAGCAAATTCATACATGCAAGAATTTTGTCATGCATCAACAGTCATAAGATGAAGCAACTTGCTTTTTGTCTAGTTCTGAAGTTGAGTTGATTGGCACTAAAGAGACCTAAATGCTGCTTAGGATTTGAATGTTATGTCTCCTCAATCTTTTCTTTTTTTCAGTGGAAATATACTGGGATTTGAGGCTGTAGAGTTTTCAGACAGCTTGGTACCATTACCAAACCAGTAAAGCTTATTGTGATGCCATAAACAAGGTATGAAAATAAATGAGAGCAGCAGGAAAGGTGGGTGTTGAATGCACACTATTATTAACTGTAAATGAAATCTCAGCCTCACATTTTAAAGCCACAAGAGACCTTCCCTACACTGAACACCCAGCTGCATTTGATTTAGAGATTTCAGATCTTCCACATCCCTGGCGGAGCCAGCTTTGTTGGCATGATTAAAAATTGCACCCAGCTAACAGTCCAAGTCTGTTAAACTGCTGGACACTCTCACTGTCTCCATGGGGTTCTGGGGCAGTTTCAAAGGTGCCACCATATCACATGATAATGCAGGATTAGCGGGGAAAGAACAGTAGGGAAAACAGAAAGGGAGAAATAACCTGCAAATACAAACCTGCGCAATAGCTCTGCGTCACAAGCAGAGACTTTCCTTATGCCAGAGGCTCTTACAGCACTCATTGCACTGACTAGCAGAAACTGCAACTGCTTTGCAATCTGCAGGCTCAGTCATGCCTTTCAGCTTTGTCCCAGGGCTTTTTTCTTGGAATTTCTACAATTGCATTTGTCTTTTTGATTCATTAAGTAATACAGACAGGGTGTAGAGACACTGTACAGCTGTGCTTGGCACAACGGTTCCTCTTGGATTGTTTGATTTTTAAAAGAACTATTCATGGCAATTGCTACTTTGTGCTGATCAAAACCTCTCATTTTCAATTAGCATTTTCCAAGCAGTTCAAGTCACCCTGCCATGGCCAAGCTGTTAGGAACATATCTGACACAACTTGATCTGGCAGACCAGGCTGTAATTTTGTGCTGTGAACAAATAAATCAATAAACTGTGATAGCCTTTCAGTGATGGACAGAGCTCAGATATGAGTAAAGAAGGCACAAAAGAAGCACAGAGTGCAGAGACAAGACAAAAGAGGTTGGAAAACCTTCTGCATCTCTGACGTCTTCTAGCTCTTAATTTTGCGTAGCAGTTCCTTTTGTTTTCAGCTACCTGCTGCATGTTCTTTGATCAGCTTTCCTTTCCTCCCTCTTTCCATTCTTGAGATTTATCCTTAGGTTTAAAGTGTGACTGGTTCCTAAGCCCTCCTGCAGAAATCACTGTCATTGCTTATTCTCACTCCACTGGTGGAAGACAAACAGCGGGAGTGTGGCTGATCCGCTGAGTGTGAGACTTTCATATTTGCAGTAGCTCGTGTTGTAGGAAGATTGTTGTTTGGCTGGGGTTTTTTTCCCTCATGTCCTGTCTAGCACAACAAGACCAAAGTACAAACGAAAGGGAGGAAGCAAGAGACTGTCCTTGTCCTCCCTTTCTGGTTCTTGGCCCCAAAGTCTCTACTCAAGCTGGGCTCTGCCGCGCCTTTGGACTGGCGAGTGCAGGCTCCTGGGGTGTGGGGAGAACAGGTGGGACAAGGTGCTTGGGAATCAGCTCTCACTGGAACAGGCAGTTCACATCAATCAGGTTAGACTGCTTCTAGCTCAGCCCTGCACCTAAAATCACTAGATTTCCATTCCTTTCAGTGGGAATACATATGGATTTACATTAGCATGGGTGCATAGAACGCGGTTTATGTTTATTTTTCATACAGTAGTGTTTCATGTGAGCTTCAAAAATAAGTGCGCCAAATGTATATCAGTGCCACTGGACACAAATCCAGTTTCAGCACTATTTTCTCCCACTCACGAATAAAATATCTGACTTTTATGCTAAAGGATTCCTACAGCATCTTCCTCATAATATAGAACACATTGCTAGCAATTTGATACGGTAGGATTTGGTCTTCGCTATCTTCACTATCAATACAAAACCAGTTCCTTTTCAAACATTTTTCTTACGCAGCTCATTTATTTTACTAGCCTTGTGCAATATGGATGTGATTTTTCCTACAGGGACAAAGAACTATTAGAAAGCAAGCATGCACTAAGAGTACCTTGGGTTTGATGTTTTCATGGTCAGGAAGCAGGGAAAAAGATTGCGATGAAGTCAGCTCTCTGGGTCTTGATAGTAGTGTGCCTGGTGACTTGTCTGAGACAGGAGATCTGCACTTTAACACAGGTGAGGTGGCAGACTGCTCAAGTCTTGGAGAGGAGGAATTAGACCTATAACTTTTGTACACCAGTGAAGAATTAAATTGCAGTGGATAGCAATTAATATTACCGGTTTGTGGAACCGGTGGAGTAGAACGAGGTCGTGAGAGAGACCACTGCTTTGAGGTGCTTGAAGGGGTAGGAGAGGAGACACTTATCTCCTGAACAGACATTTGGGACGAATCTGATTTAGATCTAGAAGCTGGATGCAAAAGACTTGGAGAAGGAGATGTGTGTTTTTCTTGGGTGGGGGAGAATATACCACTAAGACTTGTAGAAGAAAGCAAAGGATATGACCGGCAGGTAAAAATGGGTGAGTAAGTGTGTACCCTCTGAGACTTCTGAAGTGTCTGGGACCCAGAAGCAGCATACTGCATCCCTCCTGGGGAAGGAGAGGTAGGGTGGGCAAGGGAAGAGGGTGCTGGGGGACGAGGAGAAGGCAGTGTGGATTGCAAACCTGGAGAGGCAACTGATTTTCTATGGGAGAAGATGGGAGGTGACAGAGGACTTTGGGAATCCGGAGAAAGTGTTCTGCCTGGAACATGGCTTTTAGGAGAAAGAGACCCTGCCTGGGGGGTGGGATGAGGCTTGGAGGGTAAAGACTGATGCTGAGCCCACCCTGAAAGCCAATATTCCTCTCTACTGGGAAAATCTGGCCTTACAGGAAGGCTTGAAACAGATTTCTTGGGGGTTGGAGAAGTTGTTTTGGACTTTTGATCTACTATGAATGTTGAAGAACTAAGGGGGCTAGGAGAAAATGTAGGACAAGAAGCAGGAGAAACTGGTCTCCGCTGGGAAGAGCCTGATCTTAAAATAGCAGTTAAGAGGGTCAGTCGGGTTGGCAGAGGGGATCTGACTCCTGACTTCACTAAATTTCCTCTAGATGACATTGGTGTGAAAGGCTCATTTATGCTACATATGGTCGAAGAGGAGCCATAAAGAGAGGGTGGAGACAAAGGTTTAGGGCTGGGACATAATGAATGTGTTATTATATGTACAGGGACAGGAGATAAAGCATTCAATCTTTTGGAAGAACTGGGGGATAAAGACTGAGCTGAAGATCCTTGAATTTTAGCTGAACGTGAAGGACGGGGGGAAAGACTTGGACTCTTTGCTGGAACAGAGGATGTGGTGAAGTCTCCCATTTTGCAAACACAGCCAGAGGTATAGAGACTTGGTGTTTGTAGGTTATACAATTGAGGAGTGGAGTAGCAACTCTCTGATGCAGAAGAGGATGTTTTAGACCTGGAAGGAGGTGAGCTATGAGGAACAGAAGCAGACTGAAAGTACAGAGATGAATCTTGCTTAGAAAACCTGGTCGCTGGCTGCCAGTTGTTACAGGAGTCTTCCAACGAAGAGGCTTGATTCAGGTTAGCCTTGGTGCCACACGCTACTTTCTGGTTAATTGGAGAAATTAAGTGGACAGCAGGTGGTTTAGAGGAAAGATGATCAGAGATGGAAAGAGTAGAAATTAACTGGAGAAAAAAGAAAAACAGAAATGTTAAAAGAGGTGAAACCTGGGGAACTGTTAAGCACCCCACATTTCAGTCCTGTGGTCATGCATACAGCGTTTTCATTAGTACTGCTCTGTGGGTTAAAAGCACAGGTCTGTCCTGAATTCAGGGATACAGCCTGATGGATAAAGCTCTCAGGGCAGGTGACAGACAAGTTGTGTGTAATTTTATTCAGACCTCAGTTTTGTTGACATAAGCAAGGTTCAAGGATACTGTGTTTTTCATTTCAGGTAAAACCCAAGACAGTTGTGCCGTCAGTGTCCAGAATCATTTGATAACCATTCCCATTGTAAAATTACAACAGAAAATAAGAAAAATGCAATATTGTCCCATCCCACTTTACCAATTCAGTGGAAAGTCGCCTTTCTGAAAATGAGATTTAAGTAAAGTACTCATTTTCTTATTCAGCAAACAACACCTTCTGAAGCACTGTGACATCGGAACAAGAAATTTACACAGAACTACTCAGATCAGACATCCAGTTTGGTTTTCACTTTTCTCATTATTCACAGAGCAGTGCATTTGACAGTTTGCCGGCACATAAGAGTCCTTATCCCCTTTTCCACAGCCTTACAATACCCTAAATAAACAGTAATGAGCTCTTTCATGGGTGCCTTTTTTCTTAGGTCTATTCTAATTAGGATTTGTCAAAACTAATTAGAGTGTACAAGTATATTATCAATCTTTTATACAGTTTTATGCTTCTAAAGAAAGAAATTCTCTCAAAATCTTCTAAGTTCTTATAATGCTGAAATTAAAAACTGGAGTATACACAATATGAATAGAACATATCAGTAGGAAATAGTGAGCTAAGTCAACCGTAAAACCAAAAGGCTAAAAATTATCATCTAACTTTCAACTGAGCATTTTGAAAGCAAGGACTTTTACTCTAATCCCTACAAACATCATATAAATATAAACCCACCTATTTATTTACTGTTTGATACTCTGAAAATATTATGCAATTCTATAAAAGACCATTACACCATTTAGTTTCTACAGACATGACTTGTGCAATACTGTGCTCAGTTTATGAATTATATTTTTTAATACAAATATCTTCCCCGTAAAATAAATGAATTATTATGATGATCATGGTTACTATTTCTATGTCACATAGTATTGATACATCACAAAACAAAAAACAGAACAAATCAAATGGTAGTTTTAAAGTGAGAGGCAGATGCTGGAAGAATCTCTAACAGAAGAGCAAGACTTTTAAAGGCTAACCTATACGTAAAAGGCTAAATATGGTTTATATATTCAGATCAGAATCCTATTAGGCCTTATAACTTAAAATAAGTGAGCTCTCCCTGCTAAATGATACTTTATAAATAGAAAGCATTGTAAACTGAAGATACTATCTGTATAAGATAATGTCAGAAAAGCCAAAGCTATGTCTTAATTTATAGAAATAAAAGCCAAAAATCAGAATGCCTTTACAACCACACTGACTTCCCCTTATTTTAGACATGCATTAAGGTGTCCCATTTTGAAGTGGAAAGCCAATAGACGTATACAGGGCAAATACCAGAATACGAAAATTAATATCAATGATATTGTATCATAAATTCTATTGGATTAGGAATTGTAACTTTATTTGAAAAAGCTGCTAATTAAGAATAATACTGGTAAGTGAGAATAATTTACCAACATTTAATCATTCTGAAAAAATATTCTTAAATATGTCACAAAACATAAAATTATTTAACAAGTTAAAAAGCAACATGGTAATACATCTGATTGGTAAACTGAAGCAGCTTCCTGAATTTAATGAGTTCCGGCAGTTGATCAACTAACAAAGCAGAACAGGGCAATGAAATATTTTTTCCAAAATAAAAGAGATAAATTTTCCTTACAAGGAAAATGGGTTAAAAGAAAATGAGGAACTAATATGAAACTCCATAATGAAAGAGCAGGATGTGCAATGACTTCTAATTAATTAAAAATTAATAAGAAAGATTTATAAGCAGCTAGGAAAATATTCACGGTAGCAGATGACAAATTTGCCCCTGTGAGTATGGTAAAGACATTTTGCAGCAGTTTTCTTCCAGTTTGAACACCACTGAATATTTACATCCTGAGACAATTAAGCCATTATTCAAGTCTTCTGAGAAGATTCTGCTGTTGTACTACAGTATTAACTACATCTATAGATGATAGCCCTCTTATTTACAGGATCATAGAATCATAATCAAAGTTGTTTGGAAGTGACTTCTTGAGGTAATCTATTCCAGCTTCCTACTCAGAGCAGGGCTGTCACCAACACCAGCAGGTCGGGTCAGCTGTGGTTGCGTCTCATCAAGTACCTAAACCCCTAATGGAAATGGCTCCAGCACCCTTGGGCAGCCTGCATCAGTGCTGCACCACCTCCCAGTGACAAAGATTCTCCACGTGTCCAGCTGGGACCAGACCTACCATGCTTCAACTTAAGAGACATTGCTGTTTCATGTGCCACTGCAGAGAGGAATTTGGTTCTGTCATCTCAGTAACTGCCCTGCAAGTAGTAGTGGGCTGTTTCATGATGCCTCCTAGGCTGCCTCTAGGTAGAAATCAACAAAGCCAGCTCTCTCAGCCCCAGCTCATATGTGCCCATGCCACCTTTATGGCTTTGTGCTGGATCCCCATTCCATTCTTCATGTCTTTTGAATTTGGGACTGACTGGCCACCAAACTGAGCATGGTTTTACAGGTACAGCCTCACCAGTGCCAATAGGAGAGATATAATGACTTGATCAGTGGAATTTGGTTTGCCCTATTTTTTTTTTTCTGCTCAGTTTCTCTACTGGTTTAAAACACTTCTGTAGTTGTACTGGTTTAGTGCGAGGGAGAGAATGACCAAAGTAGACATGCGTTTCTTTGGTCTGTAATTCAGCTGCAAGCCTTTTTCTCTTCCTTGGCTCACCGCAGATATACATTTCCTAAAAATGTATGAAGAAAGTTGAAATAGGTGGCAATATTCCCCTAGGACAAAGGGATCAGGGAACTTGAAAAAGGTCTTTATGCCTCATGGATGATGATCCCAGAAATATAAAAGAGGTCACAGTTCTAGTATTGAGCCTTGCCCAGGAGATCTTTGGCACATTTGAAGTGGCAGAGCTGAGCTGGGTACAAGGCAAGTGATCTTGTGAGATCACATTGCTTTGGAAGGGCACAAAAAAATGTGGTTACTTATACCAACAAGGCCCTGAGACGTCCTGGTCAAAAAGAAAAAGGGAGAGTGTAACAAACTGAGGGGCGAAAAGGCAAAACTCATGTCTAAAAGAAGAATTGATTCGATGTAGACCTCGTCCTGGGGCTAGTTAGCCATGCTTTGATCTCAGTAGAATTTATTAATAGGAAAAAATAAATTCCCTACCAAGCCTGTGACCTGAGAACCAGAAAGTCAGAAAGAAGCACTGGAGACTGTGGAAAACTTGACAAAAACTCTGGAGACTTAAGAAAGAAAGCATAAAAAAGCTACAGGATATTATTTTTTTCTGTACAGTCTTACAAAAAATCCACCCAATTTCTGTGACACCTTTTAAAGAAACCACCCAAGTAAGCCTGGCAGAGTCTGTATACTGAACATTGCCGAAATAAATTCGTATTTCCCAAGGATGGTTATCTTTTTACAGGCTGCTTCCTCTACACAGATTTATCTTCACCCTTATACTTTCCTCAGATAAAATTCCACTGACTTCACTGGGAGTTTTTCGGAAGAAATGGATATTTCATAAGAGCATGAATCCAAACCCAGAGTGGATTTATTATTCACGATTTCCTCAATCAAAAATTCACATTGAATGTGATGAAAAATTGAGTACCACCAATATTTCAACACCAGATAGGAAGTCCTATTCATTTTCAGAGACAAAGTAGCCATGCTTATATCTTTTTTTTTTAAAAAATATCAATGAAGAATTGCATTTTCAGATGATGAAAACTGTGTCAAGGTCAAAAAAAAAAAGGTCTAAATTTCTTCCATGTATGAAGGATATTGCGATTTTGCTAAAGGGAGAGTTTTCCTCGGCATATACACCCTTGAAAACCATTCATGTTCTTTCCAAGATGGGAGACATTAACTTTTCATGCAATAAATCGTATTGATGCATTTTGAAAATGAAACATCTTAAAGACCTTTTTTGAATTGTCCCAGTGACAACTTAAAATTTAAATAAATCAATAAATGTACCCTAAAAAGATCAGCATAAAAAGGGCCTTTCATATTCATTAGTTCTTTACACTTGTGCAAAGTCAGTGCTAACTAACCATCAGAATGATGGATTATTCTTTTTTTTGTAGCCTCTTCACCATAAAGGGTTTCAGCAGGTGCTGAAAACTAAAGCTAGACCTGGGAAGTCTGATGCTACTAATTCTAATAATCTACAGGCTCCACTGATTTCAGTCCATTTAGACTAGCTAGGAATCTAAAATCTTCTGATTAACTTGCTGTGAGATAAGCTGCTCTTAAAGGAAAGAACAATGGGTCTGCATTGCCTGTTCCATGTATACACCAAAACCACAGAGAGGGCAGCAAGTCAGAAGTGTTGGGAAAATACCTTAGAGTCCAAAAGTGATAGGAATGGCCAATAAAAATGCTAATTACAAAATAAATTGACCAAGCTGCTTTACAAAGTGGCTCAGTGTCCATGTCCTGAAAGCTTTAGAAAGCAAAGGTTAGCTCCATAGTTTAAAGAGCAGGTTACCTGATGTTTTTGCGGATCAGCAGTACTGTGGGAAAGCACAGCACCTGGAACATGCCCATCACCAGGAGGTTTCCCTGCCCCAGTTGCAGAGGAAACATGGGATGTGGCCAGCAGCTGGGCGCTGATGGGACCATAGCCATTGGAAGGCCGAAGAGCATTGCTTGAGGCAGCAGCTACTTCATCTTCTTCACCGGAGTCTGTAATCAGGATAAACTCAGCCTTAAAAAGGTCATTCTCCTGCATTTCTCCTTTGCTCAAATTACACCCTGGGGTCTGGAAAACCGTTCGGATGCTGTCTGTATGGGCGGCCGACACACAGTCTTGTCTGGCCCCACTCTTTAAGGCCAGCTCATCAGCAACTGCATTAGACTGCAAAAGATACAAGGAAAAAAATCCCAATTAGCTGCATTCTGTTTGTGCTTCCCAAAATGCAAAGTAGTTTTGACTTGCAGTGGTGGCTGGCAGTGCACTACCGAAGGTGCAGAGGGCAAATGGAATTTGGGCATCAGCATCCAGCAGAAACAGTCTGCCCAGGGAGCTCTCCACTTCCAGCTCCCCAGCCGATGTTGCAGAGCTTCTTTCCCAGCATCTCACAGAGCAACAGGGGAGCACAGCAGTGGCCCAAGCCTGGGGCTGGTGCAGGAACAGAAAAGGAGGGTGCAGTCAAGCCAAATGAGCTGTCAGAGCAGACTATGCCAGACACGATGGGAAGGCATCCCAACCGTGAGATCCACGGGAGCAGACAATGCTCCTCAGAGGAGTCTGACAGAAAAATCTGGGACAAAACCTATACATATTAAAGAAGAAACAAAGGCCTTTATGCCAGGGCATTCTCTGAAGACAGCAGACAAAGAATCTGAGGTCAGAGCGCTTTACGGTTTCTTCAAGCTTGTCAGCACATGCTACAATTGTTCTTCTTATTTTCTGCAATTTCCACTCCCATTGTGTAACTTCTCAAGCATGCTTTGGATGAGAGTGGGAGTAGTGTAAGCTGGGCATGTGACACATCACAAAATCATTCCATATTGAAACTGCTACAGTAAGACATTTATCTTGCAGCAGGAATCAGGTGAAAGGATAGGAATGTTGTGGACTGCAAGAGAAAACTTGTAGATGGGGATCATTTTTTAATCCAGCTGGAGGAATATAGTAATTTCAAATCTCAGCTTCACTTGCAGTTCCCTGAGTTCCTGGAGCTCAGTTCTTGAAAAAAATATTGGACTATAATGGGGGATATGACTATGGAGATGCTATTTTCATTATCTGATGTTGGTTTGGTTTGGTTTTTAAAATATTGTTCAGATTCTAGACAATTTTGAAGAGGGAATAAGCTGTGTTATGAAGGCCTCACTACTGCTCTCTTGCCAGGAAAGTTTTCTCTGTCTACAGAGAAACACAGGAAAACAGATGTGAGGAAAACCTGATTCTACTTTACCTTTACCTTATTTCTGCTTTACACCCTCTTAGATAAGGGTGTTACTTACAGCAAAACCAACACCGAGTGGCTGGAAATGTAACTAATAAGTTAAACATCCTGAGGATAATATTGCAATGCATGTCTCTTCAAGCACATCCATTCTCTGCCCAGACCTAATCCGTTTTTAGACAGACAGGACACTGAAAATGCTGGAGCATGTTCAGGTCAGAAGTCTGCAAACTCCTGTGAAAAGTATGACATGGAAGAGCATCCAGAACTGCAGCATCAGCAATGTCTTGGAGAAGGAGCTGTTCTACAACAGCAGAATCACCATGAGTATTAGTATTAACCAAAGGGCTGCAGTTGCTTTTCAAGCAGCACAGAATAAAACAAGAGACTGCTAAGTGTTGGGAGGCCGAAAGTAGTAACAAACACTGGGCTTACCAAAGGAAGGAGTACCAGCAGTGTTGGGCTGGTGGCTTCACTGTCATAAGTAATCATGGGGATAAGCTTCCAAAAACAAAAAACAAGTTTCCACTTTGACACACTACTATGCAGCTATGAAACGGATTGGCATCTTTGCTGTAAGCCACAACACAGGAATTCGATGAAACCAGGATCCAGCGAACAATTCTTGGTCAATTCCCATGTGATAACACTCCTTGCACACCACCCTTGCCCCCACAAAGATCAGGAAGGAATTCGTTTGTCTGCCAAGAATATAGCCTTGCATGACTGACAGAGGGGAGTATCAAAACGGGCAAGGGTTTCCTTCCAATACAAACTCTGCCAAAAGCAAAACAGGCTATTGAGCAGGTACCAGCCTCCTCTTGTGCAACGATTCTGCATCTCTGGTAAGCTTGGTAATTAAAATTAAGCACAGGCCAAGGAACAGCTCAAGGGAAAGAGCAGCAGTTCAGTGATGCCCAGGATAAAATAATCTATATTCTTTGAAAAGGTGGAAAAATTAGTGCAAACAAAAATCTACCTTATTTATAATTTCTTGATTGCTCAGAACTTTTGGTTCCTCTGGAATTGTCACAAGGAACTTAGAGACATCCACAACCTCACAATGAGTTGGAAGTCGTCCAATGGATGGCACAAATGTGAAGGTCAGTGGTTTGGCTCCAGATTCTTCAGAAGTCACCTAAAAGAAGCATAATTAGTTCAACATTTTATCCAAATAAAGATAATTTTAGTCAGAGTTGAAGTAACATGAATTGTCTACTTAACTTACAAGCGTATTATTAACTATACCAGTCATTGTGGGCTTTTTATTGGGTCATAGTTTTGGGGTTATTTTATATGTATATATATACATATATCTCTGAGAATGGAGACCTTTGGCCCATTGTAGGACAAGAACAGGTTTGAGATCATCCTAAAAACCTGAATGTGTGTAAGTCCATGGGACCTGATGAAATCCATTCACGGGTCCTGAAGGAGCTGGCAAATGCTAAGCCACTGTCCATCATATTTGAAAAATCATGGCAGTCAGGTGAAGTTCCCAACAACTGGAAAACAGGAAATATAACCCCCGTTTCCAAGAAGGGAATAATGGATGACCCAGGGAACTACAGACCAGTCAGTCTCACCTCTGTGCCTGGCAAAAACTTGGAGCAAACTCTCTTGGAAGGCATGCTAAGGCACATGAAAAACAACAAGGTGGTTGGTGATGGGGGCTTGAGCACCTCCTGTATGAAAATAAGCTGAGAAAGTTGGAGCTGTCCAGCCTGGAGAAGAGAAGGCTGCACGGAGACCTCATAGGAGCCTTCAGGCATCCGAAGAGGGCCTACAAAGATGCTGGGGATGGACTCTTCATTAGTGACTGTAGTGACAGGACAAGGGGCAACGGGTTCACACTTAAACAGGGGAAGTTTAGATTAGATATAAGGAAGTTCTTCACCATAAGGGTGGTAAGGCACTGGAATGGGTTGCCCAAGGAAGGTGTGAATGCTCCATCCCTGGAGGTGTTCAAGGACAGGTTGGACAGAGCCTTGGGTGACATGGTTTAGTGGGAGGTGTCCCTGCCCATGGCAGGGGGGTTGGAACTTGATGATCTTAAGGTCCTTTCCAACCCTAACTATTCTATGATTCTATGATATTAAAGTCTTCTTTACCAGACAAAATTGTCTCAATTTTGCCAAACAACATGCTATATGTATTAGTGGTGTGGCACAGCAGATGGAGAAAATTTGTTCAATAGCTTGTTACTCTTTCCATTTTCCATACCAGAATCAGAAAACCATATTCAATTCATTTCAAGGCTGGTTTTATCTTTGTTTAACTCCACTTTAATGGAACAATAATGCAGTTATACCACGGTATCTGAACATATTACAGCCTCAAGAGTATTTGCTTAACAACTTAAAACTAATTGGAAAAACCTTTGCTCTGCAAAAAGAATGCAAAACTTGTTTACATTTTCCAATGCAAATGCAGCTAATTCTGAACAACATCAGGGGTGAATTCTAATTCAAGGAAAGGATCTTATCCTGATTTCTTCAGGTCATTCAGCCACATATACCAATTAATTGCATGTCTGTTTGCTTATATCTTTCTCTCCACCTTGCATTCGTGCTAGGACTGTGTGTGTAGAGCCGGAAGGCACTGAAAGAAAAGACTAGAAGGCAACTTCGCCTAAATGTTCAATTTTACCACAGTGCTCTCCCATCTATTCCATCTCCTTCACAGGAAAAAAAAGTCCACACCACAGTAAAACTAAGTTGTTTTGCCAGGTATCAGGGAGTAGAACTACAAAGGTCTTGGAGGGAACTACATCCCAGATCACCGAACCTGACATGCTGACCTTAACACTACTTGTTGATGCAA
The DNA here is from genome assembly GCA_009867235.2 of Psittacus erithacus. Taxonomy (NCBI): domain Eukaryota; kingdom Metazoa; phylum Chordata; class Aves; order Psittaciformes; family Psittacidae; genus Psittacus; species Psittacus erithacus. Next base: position 19,549 of record WYDI02017148.1, read on the forward strand.
AAAATCCTTCTTTTTGATTCAAAACTGTGGAATGCATAGATTTCCACTCTTTCTTTTTTTTTTTTTTTTTTTTTTTTTTAATCATCTGACTTAAAGCTTATGGCAGTTTTCAATGTTTTTGAGTGTTTTCAGTGTTTCGGTGTTTCCAATGAACTCTAATATGCAGAGCTTTGAACTGGAATGAATCACACAGAAAAACAGGACTATTGCTTGTGCTCTGTTTTTTGCTTGCTTGTTTAAAGTAAAACAAATTGGAGAACTATGGCTCTCATTATGCTTCTTTGCAATTTGCATCCATAAGCAAGTAGCAATTACAGAACAGATGGGAATTATAGAGTACATTCACATTATTTTCCTTATGTATCTCCTTGTGGCTGGCACATTAAAATTATAGACACAGATTTCCAATTTTTTTTTAAAAAAAAATCTAAACAAATATTCATTAATTCCACTGACAGCTATCTCCTGGAGGGCTTGGGCAAAACAGGGACAGGTTATTTCTACAAACACTGCCAACTGCTCTTTTCTCTACAATTTAGAACTCTGCTCTCTCAGACATACCCTGAACAAATTTCCATGTGTCCTCCTCTAATTCTGAAACAACATGGTGTTTTGATGTCTGAAAGTGAAAAATATGAATAAATGCAGCCATCTCAGTTCCAAAATCGTGCCTTTATATTCACAAACTTACATGAGCAGGTTACATTACACTGCAGGCTTGCTACCCAGCTAGAGGTGTGCATTGCAAGGGTGCAGGAGCAAGGTGGTCTCCTACTTTCCTCACCCTCCACTTCACCCACATGGCCAAACACTGGAGTACACAATGCACGGCCTGAATCAGTAGCAAAAGATTACCTGCTAAATGCTACACCGCAGCAGGATCTCTGGATGTTATTTTATGTGAGTGAGAAACAACATAGCCCTGTCCTTCCCTCAGCGCCCAAGGTACCTGAATCTGATCATTGCTTTTCATAAAGAAGCATCACAGGTTTTAAATATTAATAGGCAGCACATTAAACACTTATTGCTTGCTCCTGATATAAGTCAGCAGAGTAACGTAATCAAGTAATCAAGGACATGCTCACTAGGAAGCAGCCACCAGTCCCTGTAATACAGCCAGGGATACAGCCTCCACCCAAGGACCTGCTTTGCCCAGAAGCGCTCCTGAAGAAGCAGGATTACCTGCACACAAGCAGGATCACCCATCATATTAGCATCAGTGATTTCTGCACAGCTGACACTATCTATTACAGTCTTACACAGTCCCCAGGTCTCCACTGAAATCAGCTGGAGATGGCTTTTGCTTTCCTGCAGATCTATAGCTGTGCTTTCATCTTCTATCTCTAATTAGGAAATGCAGCTAATGATTCTGGCTACCTCAGTCATCTTTACTAACATTTTGCCCCTCTACCTCACCCTCTTCTCATTCTCTTGTTTGACACTTGACAGCAGTTGTTCTTTATCAGGGAGTATTCTTTATCAGAGCACAAAATATTCCTTATAAAAAGGAAGAGAGAAGTGTGTAAATAGCAAGCCCACACACCGATTTATAGACAATTTCAGTCAAATGTGGCAGCACTGCTAAACTCACCGCACTTTATCTGCGTATTTATGAGTAAATACAAACAAAAGCCAAGTTATGAGGCTCCAGCCCATTGCATAGTAATGGAAAGATCTTGCCAGCACCTAATTCTGTACTGTATCTTACCCTGCGTTTCCGATTTTATTGCTTTGGTGGAAAAAAAAAGAATACATGAAGAAAACTTTGCTGTATTTGGCCTAAATACATTGTGAAAATAACCATCAAAATTGTTTGCAAGATAAAAACAACATTTGAAAACACATATAAAGACATGCAAGCTAGAAATTTCTTCATGTGGGAGGTGCCATTAAAGCATGGCACTATTTATATTCCCCTAGTATATTTTATTTTTCCTAGAGTTTAGAAAGTAAAAACTAACAAATAGAATTACTGCATTTCAGAAAGTTTCAAGTTGCCAGATGCTGCATGAGGCAGTGTGCAAGAATGACTTCCTTTTAGGCTCACTCATAGTAAGTGAGAAACAGGAACTTCTAGCAAGTAAAACTGGTCATGCGGTCTAGGCTGCATCACAGAAATCTAGGCAACAAGCAAGTATCACAACAGTGTTTCAGAAAATGGAAACGTTCAAAAAATAGGTAAAAATACTTTGACATGTTAAAACTTAATTAGAAAATATTAAGTAGAAAGAACCATTACATACTTTTTCCTTAAGCTAGAGAAAGGATTTTTGCACTTTTTTTAGTGTACTCATGTCATGTACTGTATATCTCCGGTTGATGTTTCTGTCCCTGAAGAACTGGAAGAAATTAACAAGCTGGATTTTCAGCATTTAATTACATCTACTAATAGCCACTCTGAATATATAGAGGTAAGGCTGATGTGGAATGTGAAGTATGAGGGCAGTCGTGGCTGCAGTGACCATGAAATGATGGAGTTTGGGATCCTTAGGGTCCAAGGAGGATGTGTATCAAGCTTGTTACTCTGGACTTCAGGAGAGAGGACTTTGGCCTCTTCAGGTTTCTACTTGGTAGATTAACATGGGATAAAGCCCTGGAGAGAAGAGGGGCCAAAGAAAGCTGGTTAATATTTAAAGAACCCCTCCTCCAAGCTCAGGAGCGATGCTTCCCAACAAAGGGGAAGGCAGGCAAAAAGCCAGGAGGCCTGAATGGATGAACAAGAAGCTCTGGGACAAACTCCAGCACAAGAAGGAAGCCTACAGAGGGTGGAAGGCAGCGTTCCATTACCTAAAAGGGGCCTACAAGAAAGCTGGAGAGTGATTTTTCACAAGGACATATAGTGACAGGACAGGGGGAATGGAGTGAGACCCTACCTAGCGTACTGCCTTCAGCTCTGGGACCCCCAGGGCGTGGACCTGTTATACTGAGTCCAGAGGAGGCCACAAAGATGTTGTGAAGGCTGGAGCAGTTCTGCTGTGAAGACAGGCTGAGAGAGTTGGCCTTGTTCAGACCGGAGAAGAGAAGGATCTGGGAAGACCTTAGAGCAGCGTTTCAGTACTTAAAGGTGCCTACAGGAAAGCTGAAGAGGGACTTTTTACAAGGACATGTAGGGACAGGACAAGGGGGAATGGCTTTAAGCTGACAGAGGGGAGATTTAGATTAGATTTTAGGAAGACGCTCTTTACTGAGAGTGTGGTGAGACACGGACACAGGTTGTCCAAAGAAGCTGTGGCTGCCCCATCCCTGGCAGTGTTCAAGGCAAGGCGGGATGAGGCTTGGAGCAACCTGGTCTAGTGGAAGGTGTCTCTACCCATGGCAGGAGGGTTGGAATAAGATGATCTTTAAAGTCGCTTCCAACCCAAACCATTCTGTGATTCTATGATAGGATACATAGCCTTCAAATTCAAATGTACATGAAAATTTTTTGCAGGTTATCACCTTTTCCCTATAACCAGTAGGAACAGTAAAAGGAATTCAATACCATACATTCCCTGCTGCTGTGATTTACATAAATCAACAGAGTTACAGTGGCAGAAAAATGCCATATGCTACATCTACTCAAGTTGATACTGAAAAATTCTGATTTAAATTATATAATCACCTTTTTGCACAATGAAATAATTGATTGTTTTTAATTATATCTTTTCATGTTACTTAGTTCTTTGAAGAATATAATTTATAGAGTTTAATATAAATAACCTTTGAATATCCACTGGGGTCTATAATCTGCTGCATACACATTGCTGAATTACGTCAAAAACTTATTCTAGATAACTTCCATGACTTCCTGTACCATCAATTTACAAACAGGTTAGTGGCACAATTAAAATGATCCATGTGGGCGCTAGTGATATAGACAGCAGTAGCCCAGAGAATATTAAGAAGGACTACAGAGCCCTGGGAGAGGTGGTTAGGGAGTCTGGAACTCAGATTGTCTTTTCATCAATTCTCCAGGATAAAGGGGAGGACCTTAAAAAGGCTAGCAGGATAGGCCAGGTTAATAAATGGTTAGAAGGGTGGTGCCATAGTCAGGGGTTTGGGTATCTAGAACAGGGGACTCAATTTAGTAGGCCAGGTCTACTGGGGGCTGGTGGAGCTGGTCTGAAAACAAAGGGGAAGAGCAGTTTTGGTAGGAGGCTTGCCAGGCTGGTCAAGGACGCTTTAAACTAGATGTGTTGGGGGAAGGGGGCATCATTCCATCCCAACACACCCAGACAGCTGCCAGCACCTATAATAAATGCTTGGAGCAGTGTAGAGAAATTCCAGCCTCTCCAGCCAATGAGCCAGCTTCATTTGGAGCTTGGCTCAGATGCCTCTATACAAACGCCCGTAGCATGGGGAGCAAACAAGAGGAGTTAGAGATACGGGCACGTCTACGGAGATATGATATAACAGGTATCACAGAAACATGGTGGGATGGCTCCTAGGACTGGAGTGTTGGAATGGAAGGTTACAGGCTCTTTAGAAAAGACAGGCCCAGCAGGCGGGGAGCGGGAGTTCTATTTATGTTAGGGATAGACTGGAGAGTATGGAACTCTGTGTGGGGGCAGGTGATGAGTTAACAGAAACTTTGCGGGTCAGGGTTAAAGGGAGAGCAGTGATGGGAGACGTTACTGTGGGAATCTGTTACAGACCGCCTGATCAAGAGGACTCTGTGGATGAAGCACTCTATAGGCAGCTAGGAACAGCCTCACGCTCACAAGCCCTTGTTCTCATGGGGCACTTCAACCACCCTGATATCTGTTGGAGGGACGGTACAGCCCTGCACAAGCAATACAGGAGGTTCCTTGACTGTGTGGAAGACAACTTCCTTCTGCAAGTAATAGAAGACCCAACAAGGAGAGGTGCCATGCTTGACCTCGTGCTCACCAACAGTGAAGGGCTGCTTGGAAATGTGATGCTCCAGGGCAGCCTTGGTTGCAGCGATGATGGTCGAATTCGAGATCCTCAGGAGAGGGAGAAGAGCGTGCAGCAAACTCGCTGCCCTGGACTTCAAGAGAGCAGACTTTGGCATCTTCAGAAACCTGCTTAGTAAGGTTCCATGGGAAATAGCCCTTGAGGGCAGGAGGGCCCAAGACTGTTGGCTGAGATTCAAGGATCACCTACTACAAGCTCAGGAGTGTTGCATCCCAACTAGAAGGAAGTGCAGCAGGAGGGCCAGGAGAC
>WYDI02017149.1:0-14024 GCA_009867235.2 Psittacus erithacus
CTCCTCTCCTCTCCTCTCCTCTCCTCTCCTCTCCTCTCCTCTCCTCTCCTCTCCTCTCCTCTCCTCTCCTCTCCATTTTTCTTAATTTTCTTTTTATTTTCCTTTCCTTTCTTTTAAATTTTATTTTATTGTCTAGTAGCTAATACACTCCTCCAAGAAGCAGGAAAATCCTAGCTCTAACCAGTAACAGCACCAGTTTAGAAGCTGGAGCTATTCCCCTCTTCCTCCTGAAATAGCACCACTATTTGCCTCTATTCACTAAACAAAGAGAAGAAACACCCAGGGAGAGTGCACAGTTCTAGTACTGTAGTTAGGGTCCTAGGAGATGGGTCCTAGATTTCTCTCTCATTGTGAACTTTCTATACAAGATGGATATGGGTGTGAGAACAGAGCTCAGACTCCCTCCTCTGAAATGAAATTCCTTACTTCTTGTATACACCCAAGCTTTCCCTTCTGCTCTCTCTCCTCCTGATCTCCCAGATCTGCTATTCCTTGCTGCAAAATGACACAACTCCACCAGAAAGACAGGGGAGGTTCCCTTTCCTTTCCCACGCTCTAGCATTAGCCTCACAAGAACACATTCCCTTGAAAAGATGGGTACTTGTGGACTTGGGCAGGGCTGAGGCAGAAGAAGAAGATATTAGCTCTAGACCTTTCCTTGGGTGAAACACTTCATGTACCAAACTGAGTGCTGCCTCTATTGTGACTGCAAGCCTTAAAAATATAGAAAGCAGCCCAAAACCTTCTATTGCTGGTGGTTAGGAACAAGCTTTTAGCACATATTTGGTATGCCCTAAGAACACTCATCAGAGTTTCAGGAACATGTTAGTCTTCAGTGAAACAAGTCAAGTAACTACTGGAGTTTCCCATCAAATAAGGAGTCATAAAGCTAGAAAATCTACATGGCAGCCAGCCAGAATTTGCTTGCTTAATCACTGTGTTGGAATTTGACATTCAACTCCTGTTCTGGATGCCTCAGGCCTTTTTGAATGTAGTGGCTTGATGGTATTTTAGCATTACTCAAGACAGAGGTGTTTCTGAAGAGTTTTCTCAGTTGCCTCATCTATGAATGAAAACCCAGGTACATGGGATGAGGAATCAGTAGAAAGCTGTATGTTTCAGCAGCAGCAGACTGTATTCAGCTAAGCCACCTCCTAAGCTCAAGTATACTTTATTTTTTCTGGTTGGAAGGGGCTTAAGCAGCAGCTTAGAGAAACAATTAGAGAGATTCAGTTTTTCATATGATCAAAGGTGAGACAAAAGACGATCGTTTAATCAAGAAGACATAATAATGAGAAAGATGCCAAACAGGGTACATGGCAAATGATTGACAAAGTGCAGATAGAATGTTCATCATACAACCATACAAACATTCTTGCAGGATATGTGCCAAGGAAACTTTCAATGAAATGGAGAAAAAGACTTTCAAGGGCTATTATACAATAAATACATATGTCTGAAAACAGCAATCATACTTTCCCAAGAGAAGCCAAATATTAATAGAACCTGGAGACATTTGCATTGTTTCCTGATTCTTTTTCCAATTAGTTTCCATTTATGCTAGAAGAGGTGGTTTTGTAGGTAGGAAATTTGCTATTATTGAATACTTCCAGGGACAGCAGCAACTGCTTAGTAAATTATAGGTCACATCTGGACTCACTTTAATTACAGAACTAGCCCATTAAAACATTCATGTGTCATCTGTTATTTCCCAGAACTGCCTAACACCATTTTTAACAACTATGTTTGCTAGTGGCTTATCGGTCTAAAACTTTTCTTCAGTGAGAACAAGAGCAGTATTTAAAACAGTGAATGTAAACACCCTGAAAGGACATAAAGATATTCTGAAAAGTTCTGATAAGAATGAAAATGTTTTACTTCCTGCACCAATGCATTCAGGCATGTTTCTGCATGTGAAGCTCAGATGTATAAGTTTTGTATATATTTGAAGTTTTGCCTTGGGTTCATCTGCTTCAGTCAAGCATACAATGTTCATTCCTGGTCAATGACAAAAGAAGAAGGAGGAAGAGGTTTAAAAAAAATATTACTTGGTTGGAGTTTGGAAATGTAAAATTTCATTAACAGTGTTAAATTCTACTAAATACAATTTATCTTTGTTTCTCCTTTATACTATAATATAGTGAAAACTATTAATAGCTTAGTAGTCCAAAATCAATTCAAAGTGCAACAGAAGTTTTTATATTTCATTCATATTTTTAATATTAGTTTTCAGTGCAAGCCATGGATGATGGATACCCACCTGTAAATGCAAATCCTGTTTTAGTGTGACAAGTTTGTATCAGGATCAAAAACATATATATCTGATTACTCAGTCAGTGAACAAATTTAGGGATGCACTAAAAAGTGTCTGCTTTAAATTGGAATAGATTGGCATTAATTTGCCTGTACTAATACTTTCTGATTTCATATCTGCATCATCTTCAGCATTTTGACCTTCATCCACTTCAATGTGGATAACTACTTGATTAAAATTTACTGTTCCCTGTAGGTATCTTCAGTTCTCCAAATAGTAAGGAAAAGCATTGATGCTGCAATGGCTGTGATGCTGACAGCACATTTTTTTTTCTTGGTATTTAGAGTCAATACAAAGATTCATCCATCCCGTAGGCGGCAAGGACTTGTTCTCCCAGTCCTGCAGCAAGGCAGGTCCATAATATAAATGTTTTAATAATGAATCTGATTTTCAGTCCACATCTTCACTCACGTATCATTCACCTTTCTTTTCGAGATGGAATCTTTTTTTCTAAACCAAAACAGTCCCTTTCCTATGAGATGAGATTTTCTAGCACTGAAGATTTTTTTCAGTAAGATGTCATCTTTCCAACAGTAGTAATCCAACTGAAGACATTTTTTTTTCTGAAATAGAAACAAATAAATAAAACCTCTGACTTAAGCAATGTCACTACCCAATTTTCAAATACCCTTAATCTTGAGATGAAGGTTTGCGATAAAGTGACTCACGAATTCATAAGAAAAACAAAGTATACATATCATTGTGATTGTAAATGCAGCTTTGCCTTAGTGCTGGAAAACAAAGGGAGGAAGATCATACACTGGAGACTGGAGCAGAGTTTTCTGAGGAAAAGTGTAAAATACACTAAGATTTTATGATTACACGATGGCATGAAGTCTGGCAGCTAGATGTAATAAAAGATGACAAGACAGCAGATCTAGATGAATAATATCCCACCATTATGAAGTAAGTAGCAGGGGAAGCAGGAAAGCCTTTGGCAAATCTTATGGATAGCTCATTGCAGATGAGCAAGCACAAGAGGAATGGTGGATGCCTAATCTAGTTCAAAAGTTTAAGAAGGATCAAAAGAATAAGTGTGATTCCAGCTGTCAACTGAATGCTGAAAGTACTCATGTGGGATGAATAATATGTAACACTTACAAATGTATAATTTGGCAAAGGATGGGTTCTGTCTCTGATTTAAAGAGTATAATCTTGGACCAGCCTATCCCAAGTTAAACCAAAATAGCAATATCGAATAGTGAACAGCAAGCCAAAGATGACAGAGATTCACTTGAAGGTCTTTTTTTAGAAGTTATAAAAATTTTTTTACAAAGGATTATTTTAGTGTGATAGGGAAAATATTGAAGCAAATTAAAAAAAGGAAAAAGCAGAAAATGGATTTTGTTTCTTTTTTAACAAAAAAAGAAATGGCTTATATTGCAGCTGGGGAGGTACTTATTGTGTTCAGCCCTACAATTTTTCAGCTAATTTCAGCTAAATGGTACAGCTACGCATTTTAAATCATTATTTTTGTAATGACACAAAATTGAAGAGACATGTAAAAGCCAGCGCAAGAGAAGACATGTTTAAAATGATTAGAGATTAAGAATTAAGAACAAAAGAGACACATATGTCCTTCAAGAATTTAATGGGACTACTTATAACTTTGCACTTTTAAATATCATCTAAAGCTGAGCACAATGGAAAACATTTTGAAAATGTTCTAAGGATGAAATACATGAGGAATCACAGGCATGACTCAAAAGTGTTCAGTTTGTTGATGCAGCAATATTAAGAGAAAAATAATCCTTTTTCTATTTTCCTGTACAACTAACTGTAGTTCTGTCTTATATTGTCATACATACAAGATGACTCAAATGTTACCAAATTGTAGGTGTGCAAAGCTCAATACTGAATGCAAGAGCTTCTTGTGGATAATTTCTTTTCTTGTGAAGTGTGTACACGTACAGATTTTCAGCAACTCACAGGTTTTGTACACTGTTGTATGCAACTTTTTAACACAAAGAAACCTGTAATACTCTTCAATATTTCCCTCAAAATGTGATCCTTTGGCCTGATGGCATCCAAGGACCTTTCCTTCACAGCTCATTGATTTTCTCCTGGTTTCTGTAGCCTTTACAATTCACCTTACTTTCTTGTATCCTGCTTTGTACCAAAGCTAAATCATGCCTCTACTTTTTTCATGTGTCAGGGCTTCCTACTAGTAACAAGTAATTACATCTCTTTCTCACCTATAAACATGTCTCTTAATCATCTTGATCACCTGACTTCTTTCAGGGATGTTCAATTATCATGTTAAAAGCAGTACAAAATCAAACAGATCTGATGATTCTCTTACAATTTTCACAGGAAAAATGCAAGATTTTCCTCATTCTCCACTCTCAACTTTTGATATTCCCATTAAATACTATGATGTTCCATGCATTGATGCAAACACTTGGAGAAGTCTGATGTGCTTCAGATAAAAGCTGTTTTCTTGTAATGTAAGGAAATGACTGGAGTAAATGCACAGAATGATGACTTGAGAAATCCCAAGTTGGAAATATTGCCTTACTGTTCACTCTCTCCTGCTCCTACAAGTATAGGAGCCTGGAGCAATCACCAGAATGTGGTCCTGAATGCTGATCAGCTCCCAGTTAAAGAAAAAAATTTTGCAGTGATAAGACATCATAATTTAAGTCTTCAGTAGCTAGGGGCTTTTCTTCAAAGCAGCCAGATATGGGGTGGGTCTTAGCTAGTAACTTTAAAATCTTAGAAATTATCTACTTCCCTTAAACGGAACAAGACCTGAATGCGTAGACATTCACTCAGATATGCAAGGAGAGCTCTCTTGTGCTGGCCATGCCATTTTGCTTTAGGCCTTTGTAGCAGTATAGAGAGTTTCGCATATGATAAACCTCAGTAAAAGATGACAATTTACACAAAACCACACCCTTAGCTGCTAAACTTGCTAACTGAAAAGGTAAACCTTACACTCACTGTATCATGCTGTGTAAAGTTCAGATTCACGAATGTCATCAAGCTTTACTGTGCTGTATTGGAATGAATATTAGTGGAAATGCAGAAAATGCAAAGCTGTCTGGATAAATCAGATAAAATCTCTCATGCCATTGTTTTCCTTGAGGATGTCAAGTCGACAGTTTGTGTCATGAGAGGACATGATTCTTGCTACTGCAGTTTGACTGGAAAGTCCAGACATCCCCTTAATCTCTGTCTTATCTTGCCACATCAAATGTCATAGCACTTGAAAGTGTTAAATACCTGTTCAAATGTCTTAGGGCATACACAGTTCTTCTAGACTTTGACAAGCCATTCAATATGCAAATGAGCGCAATTGTCTCAGTGGTAGGACAAATACTGCTAAAAAATCTTTTAAGTATGGTAAATCAACAAGGTGAATTAAATCTTTATAAAAATACAAATAATACACATATGCAGAAACAACAGTCAAACAAATAGCAAAACCTGTTAACAGCCAGTGGCTGAAATTCTGTGATGTGAACATAAGAAAAGAGATGTGTGCTCCAAAGAAGAAAATAGAAAGCATTTACTATGACTGGGGAAGAAGATCCTCAAACTGCTCACAAGAAAACAGCCTGAAGTCATTCCAGGATACAACTGATCCAGCACAGGAAGGCAGAAAAACATTCCAGTCTATCATCTACACTTCTTTAAGCTTACCCTGAGACAAAGAAAGGCTATGTGGTTAGGAGGTAAAAGTGCAAGCTGAGATATGAGGGACTCCTGCTCGCATTCTGGTTTTGTTCCTGAATCATTTAACTGGCTTCAGCTACATGTCTATGCCTTCCATAAAACAGACATTGAGTACCTTTGAAATATGCTGATTAAAATTGTTTAAAAAAACCCACAGTATTATTATGTTAACTGAAACCTTTCCCTCACACGTATCTTGCAGCTTCCCTTGACTGACAACTTCTTTGCTCTCAGCTGCCAGTAAATCTTGACTCCTCTCATTGTAACACGCCCATTCTCTTGAGGACACAGCCTGATGTGAGCCATTCGAATGCCTGCCAGCCCCCTTCCCTTGCAGCTCAGAAGACTGAAGATACTGCTCAAACATTCAATACTGCATGAAAACAAGTACACAAGTCATGATGTAGTCAATTCCACACAGGGAAAAAGCACTTCTGGGAGGGCCCCTGCCAGCAACAACATTCAAAGGTTGTTATTAATATGCCTTGGGTTGAAAACACAGGATTCCTTGCATTATTAAAGAGATCAGATACTTCTAAGCAGCAAGATGGTTGCAGAAAAGCAATATAGACTACACCTCACTACTACCTGCTTGGAAATAGCATCTTCATTCCATTGAAGTCTAACTTTTGTCCTCATAATTGTTTTCCTGATAATCACTCATCAGTAGCCTGGCAAATGAAGATGGAAGTTTAGTATCTCACTGTTTTAGAATAGATTTGTCCACCAAGGTGCACAGGGAAGAAAAAGCAAAGGAAGGAGCAGTTCTTTGACTCCTCTCTTCCTTATTCAAACTCAAATAGCAATGCATCTAAAAAAGTTGCGCATTTCATTGCACTTACCACAAAGGGTACAAATGAATGAGAGCAGAAACTGCAGTTCTCCTGACCTGGCTTGACAGCTCCAGAGAAAAACAAAATAACCACTCTCTCTTGCAGGAGCGATCATTCCAGTAAAGCATCACCATGAATCCCAGCCTCTATTAAGTGTTCTGGGTATCATGACTATGACATTGTCCCCATGCTTATTCTTAGAGCTCAGAAATGAATAATTGGAAATAATCTAAAACAGGAAGGCTCCAGCCTATACAAAATGCACAACATTGTGATAAGCATTCTGATCACATTCAGTTTTTGAGGACTACGAATCCTCATTTTATTAGTGTTGGTAACTTTCTGTCAAAATTAATTGCGGACTTCAAATGCTGAGCTACATATCAAGCTTTTATTGGCATTTACATGCTAATTTAGTAGCCTTTCTGGATCTGATATGTCAAGTTCTGAAAATCTTATTCTTGTGAATAATCCTTAGCCTCCCATGCCCAAGGCACTCATTTCATGAAAATGAACATCTGATGAAGACCATTTATGAGGGCCAACTCTGCAGAGTTAGGTCTGAGCAAATTTTCTTACCCAGCTAATAAGGCCTGACTTTGTTCTGTGTTCAGAAGCTGAATTGCTCTTAACTACAGTCTCATTCAGTCAGTGCTTTACTCAAAAGCTCACTTACTTTTAGAAAAAGACATGCTGTCAGATTATTGGCTGATTCTAATACTTTCCTGTTTCCTGCTTCAGTCTCATATACATTTCTTCTTCTAAAACACTACCCTGCCAAATCCTTTCAACCATATGTTCCTCGAGTATTTCTTTACTTTAGGAAGTAACAGATGCCTGACCTAAGGAAAAAAAATCAATTTATATCTGTTACTTGGTTCCAGTAAAGTAGCAGAGTTATTTTCCTTTAAGAAAAGGGCAACAAATCCTGAAAGGACACTTCTTTTACCTTTAAGAAATATTGCATAAGTGGTTTGCACTGAATAATTTATGAACATATACAGAAGAATTATTCAAAATAGCTCAAATTGTACATTCATCATAACCTTTTCCTTCAGCTTTCCACTAATTAATGTTTCTGAAAATTCCTAGTTTTAAGTTTCAGGAAACATCCATGTTTGGAAAATTATCTCATTTTATGTTTGCAATGAAATATACATGAACAATTTTATGAATTTTAATGAATCTTTATTAACTTTGGTCAGTTAACATTATTCATTAACAATTTATAAACACTTCAACCTAGCCCTATTATGCAGCATTATGAACTCTTATGAGAGCATTTGATACAAAACAGGCATGATAGCAATTTTGAAATAGGGAACAAACAAAAATCCATAGACTGTCTGCTAGTCCAAAAGCTTCTGTATATGCGAATAGCACACTTTTCTCAAATTAAACTTTCAACAGGCTCATAGATACTACTCATGTTAGTCTGCATGGATGTAGTCATGTCAAACTTCAGACCCTCGACAGTGCTACTGTCTCTATGTAGAAACAATCCCATTGGAATTACTGAATTCAGCTAAACCAGTCCCACTGTAAAATGCAGTCTGAATTGTGGTTCAGTTATGTTCATTCTTTCATTTTGGACAAAGTAATTTTCTTCATATCACTTAATGGCCTTGGAGATTTCTTGGTAAAATTGAGTCAGGATTTGCCTTGTAAAGGAAAAAAAAGAGCATTTATTCTTCTTCTACGTTAAGTCTGTATAGAGTTCGCAAGCACAGCCCATTTAGCCCTTGGAAACTCTTTGCTTTTCTGAAAACTGGTATCCGTGTCCCTTATGCTCGTGCTATAGTTACCCCCTCAGCACCTGCAGGAGACAAATATGATTGTTTAGAGAACAAAGGCAAAGCTCTTTAAGGTCACTCATAAAGCAGGTACACATGCTTTGGGTATGAACTGAATTTTCCTACAACTAAACATTAAACACCTGAGCTGCCAGACTACCTTTCCCCAGAGGGAAAAGGGCTGGCCTGGCACAAGCATCTATGCTGGAAACTTAACCTAAGCATCAATAAACACAGCTCTGTGGATGGGAGCTGTGTTCCAGCCTCCAAATGCTCTGATTATGCTCTAGCTATCTGTTATTTTCTCTCACTATTTGGGATTTTGTGAAGACCATTACTAGTTCTCTAATTAACATCAGGCATTCCAGGGTTGTGAGTTGCATTGCACTGCTGAGTCAGGCATTTCAACACAGAACACACACGTTGCTGGGTTTTTACCTGTGCATTACTCACTCAATTCAATAGATGAAACTGCAGCAGAGGGGTTTGAACCCGAATGCTAGTTGTCTGAGCTATACCACTGACACTTCTTTAGGTAAGATAGGCACGTACCAAAGAGCAGCATCTGAGCTAGGCACTGCCTATGAAATCTGTCACAGCAAGAAATTTCACCAAATATTTTTTATTGCCAGAGGAAAGAGGAAGTGGGAGAAAGTGGCATTGTGCTGATAAGAGCATATGAAGTATATAAGAAAATACAATTTGTTGGGGATGCAGGTAGATGAAAAACATCCCCATTGGCAGAATGAGTTCTGCAGGCACGTTTTACTTTTTGTCAGGCCTCTCAATCTGTTTGATCAACAAAGTGCATGTTTTGAACCACTCCAATCCCATCTATACTCAACATTTTAAAATCAATTCATTGGTGTTTTTCATAGACAGCACACCACAATTCACTTTCTCGTGCCTAATCTATCCACAAAATGCATTTTGTCAAACTATTCAATCCTCTCCCTTTAATGAAGCACATTCCATCAAAACAAGCCATCTGCTCTTGTGACAGAATGAATTCTGTCTAACGCGATAAGCAGAGTATGAAGGGAGGCATTTTTTAAAACATGTATGTTTTACAAAAGGGAACATTCCTTATTTAGCAAGACATATCTTATGTTCTTTATGAATTTTAAAATACTGCACCAGTGTAAATCGACAGATGAATTCTACATAGCTTGTGAACAGAACTGTATACAACAAAATATTCTTGAAACTTTCTCTCTTTAGAAAATGCAGGAACAGGAATGGGGGTATTAACTAACTTTATCCTTTGCAAACTTGAGTGAAATTACTGAAAAATTGATCTGGTTTATTCTCTTAAAAGTTTTATAGTGATTAATTGTTACAGAGGGAACTGTGTAGAGGCAGCTACAGCAACAACTATAAGTCCTTACAAATATGCTCCTTGCATTCACGGTGCTTATTATCGGGCAATGAAAATCTCTTTATTCCCTCAAAAGACGCCATAAACAAAAATCAATTATTTTCAAAAAGAAAGAAAATGAAATATGACCTTAAAGCTACACATTACATTCCTGACATGTGGTCCAGTAGTCTGTGTTTGCTGTATGCCAGGGATATTTCATGGATTGCAATGAACACTGAAATTGTAACTGATGTGTCATTTGTACTCTCTTCCTTCTGCCATGTGAATCACTTTTGCTAGAGCTTTTCTATGTGAAAAGTCTGGACAGGATATATATGTACATGTACAGCTCAGGTTAAAGGTTTTATTAGCATGAGCTTGATCTGGCTGCATTAATTTACCAGCACAAGTTGTCCTAAACCAGAGCACATAAAATGTTTATCTTAACACCAAGTGACTTAGTTCCTGACATACGTCACATTCTCCATTACCATAACTATTTCAAATGTTGTCATTTGGGCTGAACTTTTTTTCTGCAATGCTTTTGTCAAACAGCTTCTTATACTTGCCCCAGAATAAAAGTTACTGGAGTCTCTTACGGAACCAAGGAGATGAAAGGCTTGTAACCTTTGTCAGACCAGACCTTCATATGTGGGCTTGGCAGAGACTCACTAAAAGCATTGTCTGGTGATAAAAACTTAATACCTCAAAGAAAAAGAATACAAACAACTGGAATGCTGAGAGGGAATCAGCAGAAGATCAAGTCTGATTAAATACTTGAAAAGGACCTTGAGAAAATCTGTGAGGGAATTTCTGAGCTGAGCAGTATCTGAAAAAGAGCTGGGAACTATGAAAAAATAAACTGTCTTGTTAGAAATCTCCTGTGAGGTAAGGCAGGTTTTCTACAGTCTTGACAAACAAAAGCCATTGTGTTTCTCCTCTTACTCAAGTGGATGGCCCTGAACTTTGGCTAAAGTCCTCAAGATAAAAATGTCTATGAGTTTTATAATTCCAATTTTTGAGAACGAATATTCTCCCGCTACCACCTGCAAACCCATCTGCTTTAATTACTCTGACTCTAACTGCACATCTGGCAAAACCCAGCATGCTTTCCCCAGGTATAGCCAAAAGATTTTTCTAAAATATGATATCTACTACCTTTCCACAGCAAACAGAAAATCAGACTACATATGTATATGTATCCATACACATGTATACACATGTATCTTTGCAGGACATATGTTAGAATGTCAGGTATAACATTGTTCAGCATCTAAAATCAAGCTTAGTGATCTAGGGCAAAATCTTGCCTAAATTTCAAGATGATGGAAAAGCAATCAAACAGCAGGTAAGGCACACATAGGTGTTTGAGAGACAATAGGAGCAGCAGAACAGGTATTGTGAGTGGCTGCAGAGAGTGTGAGGCTGACACCAACATTCAGAAGTGCAAGAGACGATGTGTAACACTGTGATTGCAGTTACTTGCTTCCAAAGCCCCATTTGTCCTCAGGACCCAGGTCTGACCGAGTTCTGTGCATCCTATGGAGTGCCATTCACCTCTCTGCAGGATCAGCACTTTTGTATGCATAGGTTTCACACAGAAGTGCTGAAATAAAATGTTCAGTTCACCTATCTGATACTTAACTCATAAAAGAGTCAGAAAGCTTAATTTGGGAAGCCCTTTGAAAAGCCTGGATGAAAGATGTGCTCTCTGATGAGCACAGCAAACTGTTTTTTTCTCTACTGTTTAATAGAAAGCTATGTTGAAATGCTCTTCATTGCACAAGTGAGTTTGAATTGCTGACAAATGAAGGAAAATTAGTGCTTCATCAATTGTATTTGCCATATTTCCAGCCTGCAGGATTTTGCATGCCAATGTCCCATCCACATAAACACTGAAGATGACAAAATATGTGAGTTCTCTGATCATCCTCAACATAATTTTTTCAAAGGAATTTAAGGATATGTTCCCTCTGGTCAAAAAGAGGTTGTCCTTGAAAAGGATATTTAAAATAATAACTCCTAGTGTTCATACCCAAGTGTTAGGCTCAGAAATGGAAGGCTTATGATTGAGGCTGTATGCATCAAGTATAGTGGATTATTACTATCCAATATAACCAGGTTTCACAGAAATGTACAATGCCAACCTTGCCAGTAGGTTTTAACGAGTTATGTCCTTTTTAATCTCAGCTGCAGAATAATCTCCTCTCCAGTTCATAAATACATAATCATCCTTATATACATGTCCATTTACTCTTCCAATGTATTGAATCTATAGTGCCACTACTAGTTTGTAATGTAATTTTTGAAACAAAATTTAGCTGGAAGTCAGATAGTACATCAGAGCCACATGCCTAGCCTGTCTTCAGTGAGCTATTGTTTAAGACATTCTGATTTTGTTAAACCAAAAGCAGATTTGGACCGAATGATTCCCAAACAAGGACTGTATCTCAGGTCTGACAGTGTCTCACAGGAGTGAATATTACCTCTGCTCCGATACGCTTTTGAATCTGGTCAAAGGCACATCTCCACCTGGTTTCAGGCTATAAAATCTTGCTCATTGCTGTCAGCAATACAGTTGTGTTAAAAGAGGAGCCTCAGCCATACCCAAACAAAATTTATGCATGTGTAAAAGCAGTCTGATGTTGTCCAAGGAAAACACTGGACTGATATATTTTTGGCTTTTTTATTTGTTAAACCCAGAGCAAATATTTTTACTGCTGTAAACTAAACACAGATATATTTTCACTAAATTTAGGCAGTAAAATTATAAAAACAAGATGTCTTCAACTTTGCTAACTATCCTAGCATGGGATCCTTGCATGAAAATTTAACAGAGTATCTGAACTATTAGCGACTCTTGTTTTCAGTAGACTGCTTTTGACTGCAGAAGTTAAGTGAAGCAGGAGCATAAGGCTCAATGACTCTAAGGGGGATATTTTAAGCCTTTTAATCACATACTTAGGATTCTTGTCCAATAAAAGATTTCTTCTGATTAAGTTAAGATTTTAGCCATATGAAGACTATGATCCCAAGTGTAAAAATTCCAACTAGCACCAAAGATTTATACAATGGTTAGGATAAAAACTGAAGTTAAGATATCAGATCTAGGTTTGTTCTAATACTCATCTTAATTGCTCCTTTTCTGTTGCATTTAAATTTAAGAAATTTATTAGCTTGTTAGTTTATTGTCACTCACTGAATAAAAGAAGAATCTCTATTTCAATTCAGTGGCATCTGGTTCTGCAATAATATTAGCTCAGAAAACACCTATTTAAACTTGGAGGGACATGGAAGAATTTTTGAGGACTATCACATTCTGCCGAGATTTGGTGAGGCTTGTCTTTCATTGCTCTCTCCTTCAGGTGTCCTAGGACAGTGGTCAAATAATTAGGTTAGATATACTTTAAGGTAAGACACTTCCAAGCTCTGCAGTGTCAAAAGTACTTAAGTATTGATGTGTGGTTTGAAGCCGAAGTGTCATACCCTTTTATTCAGTCTCTGAATGACTAGACTCTTGATCAGTCAGATTTTCACACTTATTTTATCTCAAGAATCAGGTAAACACTTCATTTAGTGAGAAGTTCTGTTA
This sequence comes from Psittacus erithacus, assembly GCA_009867235.2. Taxonomy (NCBI): domain Eukaryota; kingdom Metazoa; phylum Chordata; class Aves; order Psittaciformes; family Psittacidae; genus Psittacus; species Psittacus erithacus. The sequence continues at coordinate 13,571 of WYDI02017149.1, forward strand.
GATGAGGGGTTTAGATAAGTATATTTCTGTTGTACATTCTTTTCTCTTGAATTATAATTTCTTATGACAAAAAATTGCAAACGATGGCTGCAAAATATTTGTTCCAAATACTGAGTCTCAATTTCTTTGCAAGTGGTAATTTTCCTTCTCAAGACATTTTCTGCAAGTACATGTGTCCTGTTTTCAGTTGTAAGTTATTTTTCTTCCTAGTAGCTGGTTGTCATGGTTTAAGCTTAGTCGTAAATTAGAAAAGCATGTAGCCTGCTCATTTTTTCCCCACAACCTGTCCTTCCCCCCCCTCCCCACTCCCGGAGGGATGGGGAGGAGAATCGAACAAATGTAACTCCCACGGGTTGAGATAAGAACAGTCCAGTAATTAAGGTATAACACAAACCACTGCTGCTACCACCAATAATAACAATGATAAGGGAAATAACAAGGGAAGAGAATACAA